>VMDR010009263.1:16669-34071 GCA_007922815.1 Macrotus californicus
AAGGAAGCAAAAAAAAAAAAAAGCCGAAAAACAACCAATCAGAACACAAGAAGAAAAAGGAATCCCCCGCCCCCCAGAAAAAGGATAGTGTAAGGAGCCTCTGGGACAACTTCAAGAAGTCAAACGTTTGCATCATAGGGGTGCCAGAAGGAGAAGAGAAAGAGTAAGAAATTGGAAATCTATTTGAAAAAAATAATGAAAGAAAACGTCTTTAATTTGGTGAAGGAAATAGACATGCAAGTCCAGGAAGCACAGAGAGTCCCAAACAAGGTGTATACAAAGAGACCCATGCCAAGACACATCATACTAAAATGCCAACTTCTGGCCAAGATGGAGGCATAGGTAGATACACTTTGTTCCTTGCACAACCAAAAGGACAACAACAAATTTAAAAATAAAAAATAACCAGGTTCTCAAGACTTTCCGCCAAGATGGAGGTGTGGGTAGATACACTGTGCCTTCTCGCACAACCAAAAGAAGGGTAACAACAATTTCAGAAACAAAAAACAACCAGAACTGCCAGAAAATTGAACTATATGGAAGTCCAACAACCAAGGAGTTAAAGAAGAAGCATTCATCCAGATCGGTAGGAGAGGCAGAGATGGGAAGCTGTGGTGAAGAGGACTCGTGGCAAGGTGGCGTCTGGAGGACTGAGGCAGGCAAGGTGATGGCTGGTGGATGGGGCAGTCCCACATTTGCATGTGGGTAAAGTGGGAGGGACAACTGGGGAGCAAGACAGACCATGCAACCCAGGGTTCCAGTGTGGGAAAATAAAGCTCCCCAAACCTCTGGCTGTAAAAATCTGTGGGAGTTGCAGTGGCAGGAGGAAATCCCAGCCTCACAGAAGAATTCACTGGAGAGATCCACAGGGTCCTAGAATGTAGACAAACCCAACCACCCAGGAGTCAGCACTAGAAGGGCCCAATTTGCTTGTGGGTAGTGGGTGAAATGACTGAAAATAGTGGAGAGCTGAGCAAGTGGCCTTGTTCCCTCTCAGACCCGCCCCCACATACAATGCCACAACGCAGCCAATGGGTAACCCCACTCTGGCAAATACCTAAGAAAAGTGCCCCTTACAATGTGATAGGCACACAGAGACAAAGAAATATTGCCAAAATGAAAGAACAAATCAAAGCTCCAAAAATAGAACTAAGTGATAAAGAGAGAGCTAACCTATCAGGTGTAGAGTTCAAAACACTGGTAATCAGGATGATCACAGAAATGATTGAGTACAAACAAAAAATAGAGGAAGAAGTAAAGGCTATGCAAAGTGAAATATAGAAAAATATACAGGAAACCAACAGTGAAGGGAAGGAAACCGGGACTCAAATCAATGATTTGGAACAGAAGACAGAAATAAACATTAGACCAGACCACAGTGAAGAAACAAGAATTCAAAACTATGAGGAGAGGCTTAGGAACCTCCAGGACAACTTTAAACATTCCAACATCCGAATCATAGGGGTGCCAGAAGGAGAAGAGGAAGAGCAAGAAATTGAAAACTTATGAAGGAGGACTTCCCCAGCCTGGCAAAGGAAATAGACTTCCAGGAAGTCCAGAAAGCCCAGAATCCCAAAGAAGTTGGACCCAAGGAAGCACACACCAAGGCACATCATAATTACATTAGCCAAGGTTAAAGATAAGGAAAGACTCTTAAAAGCAGAAAGAGGAAAGGAGACAGTTACTTACAAAGGAGTTCCCATAACACTACTAGATGATTTCTCAAAAGAAACCTTGCAGACAAGAAGGGGCTGGAAAGAAGTATTTAAAGTCATGAAAGGCAAGGATCTACATCCAAGATGACTCCATCCAACAAAGCTATCATTTAGAATGGAAGGGCAGATAAAGTGCTTTCCAGACAAGGTCAAGTTCAAGGAGTTCATCATCACCAAGCCCTTATTATATGAAATGTTAAAGGGACTTATCTAAGAAAAAGAAGATCAAAACTATGAACAGTAAACTGCCAAGAAAATCACAACTCTCAGCATCTGAACCTAAAAACAAAAAACAAACAAACAAAAAAACAGATGAGCAAACAACTAGAACAGGAACAGAATCACCGAAATGGAGATCATATGGAGGGTTATCAGTTGGGAGGGGGAGAGGGGAGAATGGGGGAAAAGTTACAGGGAATAAGAAGCATAATTAGTAGATACAAAACAGGGAGAGTTTAACAGGAAATGGAAATGGAGATGCCAAAGAACTTATATGTATGACCAATGAACATGAGCTAAGAGGCAGGTGGGGGATGCTGGTGGGAGGAGAAGTGCAGGGCACAGGGGGATAAAGGGGAGAAAAAAAATGGGACAACTGTAATAACATAATCAATAAAATATACTAAAAAAATAAATCTTTGTTGAATGCTTAATTTCCTTTTTTTAAATGGTTAATAGTCCTCTTTCTTTCCAGATCAAACCATGTGCATGCAAAATTAAAAAAGCACACCTCAAGTCAGTATACACATTCACTCTCTTTTCATGTGCTAATTACAGTGCCCTCGTCATTGCAATCAGTTCAGCTTCCTGAGCAGAGGTTCCTGGTGGTACAGACTTGGTCTCTACTAATCCTTCAAGAGTCACAATTGCATATGCAGCCTTTCTGTTTCCTCTGTCTGCATAACTGCTTCTCCCTGCGTATAGAGTCCAGTCTCCTTCTTTTAGAGGATGGTCCTGTCAACAAATCCCTCCTCAGAAGAGGAAAACCGTATCTCCCACAGAATATTCTGATGGCTTCCAGAAAAAATGACTTTCAGGGCTTCCAGAAATTCCAGTTACAATTCACTTGGTGGTCAATTGACCACAGGATATGTCACTCTGATATCAATCAAAAAGGCCTACAGTTTTTCCCCCACTGTTAGTTTTACCTAGTTTTTAGACTCTGACCTCCTTTTCCCTCACTTGGGGCACCCATTTTTCCAGTGTCCCTTTGCCTTGCAGTGTGATTACCCTGTCCCGATTGGAGCTTGTCCACCATCAAATTTGGCTCCCTGATGGGTTTGGGGTGGAGAGAGCAGTTCAGGCTCACCTCCTTTGGCTCCCTCGGCCAAATAAGGAGGGTCCCCCAGGGCTTGAGAGGCCTTGGCAAACCTGACCATGCTCACAGCAGCCACACTGATCTTCCTCTTTTCTCTCTTCTGAGCTTCTGCCATCTACCACAGGCAAATTCCCTTTTCTCCAGACCATTTCCCCATTTCCCTGATCTTTGACAAAGCAACTCTAATTGCAGTATAGTACGGTAGTTTGAAGACCCATTCAGTGGCCAGCATTCTCCCGAGGACAGATTATACATAAGCCAAACAGTGTTATAATAAAAAAATTTTTTTTGTTAAGTTTATGAGCATAGGTCGACCAATCAGCCAGAATTCACCCCAAAGGGCTGTTTCCCAGAATGGAGGCTCCCCCACCATTCCACCAGACAGAGCTCTGTAATATCACACAAACCAGAAGGAATTCACCCAAAAGGGCTGTTTTCCAGAACAGAGGCTTCACCCCCACCACCACCACCATTCTACCTGACAGAGCTCTGTAAACCAGAAGACACCTTAATTAAACCAGAAGATACCCTTTTACCAGACAGAGATCTGTAATATACCCGACAGAGCTCTGGAAACCAGAAGGCAACAGAAGGCACCTTTTTACCAGACAGAGCTCTATAAACCACGAGACACTGGAAGGCACATTTTTAAACCCAGGACTGCAGTCCTGAACCAGAAAGTACAGTGATTCCATTGAAAGCGAAAGCAGTAGGGAGTGCTGAGAATTGGAGGAGAGTCCCCAAGTGAAATCACTTGGCAGCTGCTAGGGAGTCTCTAAATTTGCACCACAAGGCCCCCCAGTACAGGCAGCCAATGGGAGTCCCTGCCGAATGCCCAGATTGACTAGAGAGTTCTGAGGGTATCCCACCAGAGCCGCTAGAATAGGACACTGGAAAAGTAAGTGTTCATGCTGCCTGTCACTACCAGAACCAATAAGCAGAGACAAAATTGAGTCTTTATGGGTACTTTATTCAGATGGCCAGTGATCTGAGAAGACAGTGGGTTATATACACTCAAAAACTGTCTTAACGTCTCGTTACAAGCTGACATTTCATGGAGAAAAAAGGGTATGTAAGGGGTTTGGAAGAAAAGTTAATTGGGTAACAGTTGTAGCCCAGCAGTGATTTTCCTAGTAGCTCTTTATCTGTTCATCTGTACTTTGTTATCTACATCACAGGGCTTCCCTCTCTGGAACACAGTGGCGCAATACTGTTTCCAGGGCTTGCAGACCCCTGGGGCACAAAGGTTGAATTGCCTGTTGACCTCCTGGAGTCATGCATTCCAGTTCCTGAAGTAACAGCTTTCCACACACATTAATCACTTAAGTCTATCAACTGAGGCTAAAATCTTTAACTCTTGATCTCTCCTATCAGATGTGGTTTAGAGGAAGAGTGTGCATGACATCTGAAACCATTTCTACATCAGGAGTAAGCAGGAGGAAAGCCTGTTTTACCAGGAAGCCCACACTGAGTGTTTGAGTTGTGCTCCTGGGTGTCTGTGGCCATTTCCTTGTCCAGTCACTCTGGGCATGTCTTCTGACTTTCCAGGAAGTCTCAGTTTCCAAGATTCAGTCCTCTTGTCAAAGCCCAGTTTCTGACTTTTGGATTTAATGCTGGGGCACTGAGAAGTGGGACAATTCTCAAACCTCATTCTTGATTGTAAAGTAGAAACAGGATGTGGGGAAGTGAAAGAGGAGAACGGGGAGGAAGGAAGGACAAAGGGAGGAGAGAGTGAGATGATACAAGCCTGGCTCCGTTCCCAGGGAGGAGGGACTACAGCGCTGGGGTCAGGCAAGAGCGTTTCACATAGGTCAAGGAATGGGAGGACAGGGTCGGACCACAGAGGCTGCTGAATGCTAACCCCCTGTGTACCTCCTTGCCCTCCACTTGCCCATGCTGATATTAGGTGGTGCCAGGAGAAGGGTGGGGCCATAAGAGGAGTTTGCCTGAAGCAACAGAAAACAAGCTAGTGTTGACCACACAGATCTCCCTACTCCCAGGTGGGTGAGTGTGATTGACAGAGGACAAAAACCTTCCCACTCCCTTCTGGAACATGATGGCAAAGGGAGGTGCAGATTTGCCAGTCTAGGACCTGATGGACTAGGAAGATGGATGTTTCCAGAGTGCACGGAATTAGAGGCTGGAAGATTTAAATGAAGGAAGGGCAGAGACTCACTCTTTCTCTTCCTTCGGGATCCACTTGGATAATCATACTGTGTATCCCAAAGGAGGGTATTTTTAAACGAGAGAAGGAGCTCTCGTGCAACCTATGACTGGTCTGGCCTGGCAGAAGGTGGCAGGATCAGTTTTCTTCAGAGGTTTCAAAGGGGATGGGTTCTGATGCGTAAGTCTGCCATTCTTTCAAAACTGTGTCGCTTTTGAATAAATGGCCTATTTCCTTTTTCGCCAGATCTCTGCCTCTGAAATTTGCCTATGGGCAGTGGGCAGGGCAGTAGGCAGTAGGACCCCATATTACTGTTCAGTGACAATGCTATTCTTTGTTTTTGTTTTTATTTATAATTTTATTTAATTTATAATCATGTTTTGATTTTATAATTATAAAACAAGTTGATCCTTAGATTTACCCATAATAAAAATAATCTAACCAACACTGGAATCCTTAAGAATATTTTTATTTTAAAAGGATCTTCCTTGATTTTGAGAACATATCTATAAAATATTATTTTATATAGAGTTCAAGAAATCTTTTTGTAAAACTAAGGCATTACTCAGGCCTTATGTTCCTTATTTATAAGACAAAGGAGATGTATTGCAGAAGTTCTAGAGCCCTTTTCAGCTCTAGCTGGGAAATGCACATTTTCTAACACTGGGTTTGTTTGAAATAGAGTGCAAACTGTAAAACAACAGACACGTAACAAACAAAAGTGTACATTCACTTTGTGTTTTCTCCCCTTAATGTTTCACCTTTCTCACAGCCCTACTTTCTGAACTCCTTCATTGCCTGTCTCTGTGAGAATGTCTGCTGTGGATGCAATGCTCTATGCTGGTGCGTGTGACTGGTGCCCAGTGTGAAGAGAGCTGATCAAATCCCACAGGCATAGGATTTGCACTTCAGGACCAGGCTTTCCATCTGCAGCCCAGGGCTTTTTTTTTTTTTTTTTGAAGATTTTATTCATTTAGTTTTAGAGAGAGGGGGAGGGAGAAGGAGGGAGAGAAACATCAATGTGTGGTTGCCTCTTGCACACCCCTTAGTGGGGACCTGTGGCCCACAACCCAGGCATATATCATGACTGGGAATCGAACCAGCAACCCTTTGGTTCACAGGTAGGCACTCACTCCACTGAGCCACACCAGCCAGGGCAGCCCAGGGCATTTTATAATCCTCTTTGATCCTCTCACAGGCTCCCCCATACTCCCAAACTCTAGTAGTGACATTCCCCTAGACACTGTCCAGGCAAGGTCAGCGGCCATGGTCACCCACCTCCAAGACTGTCCCCAAGTTCCACCTCCTGGTATCCTCATGCTTATGTAGTTCCTTTTCACACTGTCGGATGGTTGGCCTGTGACTAATAGTATCAGCAGAAGTGACAGCACTGTCATGCCAAGATTAGGTTACAAACTGTGGCTTCCATCTTGGGTTCTCTCTCTCTCTTAATCACTGGCTCTGGTGGGAGCAGGCTGCCAGGTCTCGAAGACATGTAGGCGTCCCTATAGAAAGGCCTGTGCTATGAGCAACTGAGATCCTCAGGCCACAGTCTGTGAGGAACCGAAGCTGCCAACAGCACATGGACCTTTTAGCCCCAGATGAGCCTCAGGAAAGGCTGCAGCTCTAGCTGATGTCTGAAAACAACCTCATGAGAGACCCTAAAGAAGACCCTTACCTCAGCTGCTCCTGGGTTCCTACCCTGTAGAAACTGTGGGATAATAAATGTTTATTGTTTGAAGCTAACTTTGGGGATAATTTATTACACAACAAAGGATAACTAATATGGTACAATGCCACTCTTTGGTTCCACCACTGGCATCCAGCCTGAAGCCTCGAGGGAGATGGTCACTAGCATCTCTCAGGGACCCAGGACCTCCCACCAAGGACCCTGGGGAAAGATTTCCTTGGTTGGGAGAGGGTCTACAAGGGCCACAGACAATGCATACGTCATACTTAATTATTCCTGACTCTCACCTAAGGTGACTCTCAATGTGTGGTTGCTTCTTACACGTTCCCTACTGGGGACCTGGCCCACAACCCAGGCATGTGCCCTGACTGGGAATCAAACCGGCAACCCTCTGGTTCTCAGACCAGCACTCAATCCACTGAACCACACCAGCCAGGGCTGTTTTAAAATTTTTATGGCAAGTAATTCTGGTTTTCCATTTACATGAGAGGTGTTTGTTTAGCAAACACTTGTATAACACTCTGTGGAAGGCCTGTTTGAAATACTTCACAAAGAGAAATTTCTATGATTCTCATAACCTAATTATAAACTTCTATGACAAAAACTATAATCACTCGCTCTCATAGATGGGAAAACTGAGGCACGAGGGTTAAATTAAGTTAGAAAGCAGTGGAATTAGTGTTGAAACCCTGGCAATTTGGCTCTAGACTGTTCTTAACCTCTGTGCTATGCTGCCTTCCCAGAAGGAACACTTTAAAAATTAATGTCATCAAGGAAAAAGTGAATTAATTTGAAAAAAAACATTGATATAAAAAAGTAGGTTCATGCACTATTTGGAAATGGCAGACACTGTGAAGGTGAACCAAAATGAGTATGGTTGGCTGCTACCCTGGCTTAGAGAAAGAGTAAGTGACTTGCTGATTAAACATTTGACCTTGAACACAGCATGCTTCACTCAGGATCCCTAGAGCTTCAGGTAAAACTTCTTACAGGTTGATTTTATAGTAGAAGAATCTTGCAGGAGTGAAACAGGTAGAATAAAATGTTCCCAAATATTGCTCCATTGAGTCAAGCTCTACCAGAACTATCTATGGCAGTTATCAATAAGTGGCTATAAAACAATGGTCCAGAAACTAACCTGATTTCTTTCAAGTTTGTTTTTCAGATATAAAGCCAAGCCACAAATCACAGAGACAAATTCAATATCTGGTTAGGAAAGTCCCTTTCTGCATCCCGTAAATAAATGCTGCACAATCCCAGAATGCTTTGATTTGCTGACATACCCAGACATCAGTGTTCCCCCAAAAGGAAAAGCCTGCTAACCTACTCCTTGATTGGTTAACCCCAGCAAATTCTGTGTTCCCAAGCCATTAAAGCCCCTCAGCCCCACATTTGGGGTGCAAAAGCTGAGGTCCTACCTCAGTGTTCTCATCCTCTGTAGAGCCTTGATAAATCTGCCTTTGCTTTTCATCAGTGTCCCTGGTGTAAATTCTTTTATATTAGGAGACGAGAAACCAAATGTATTGGTAACATTTGGCAACCCCGATGGGACAGTAATTTTGCTGCTAGTATGAAGGGACTTGAGGAACCAGACTCAGATGTGGATATCTCTTCTCAGGACCAGGTTGAATGGCCAAGGAGGGAAGTTTGCTCCAGCCTCTCCTGGGATACATAGACAATTTTATCTCAAGACAAGGCAAGATTTATTGAATTTTCTTAACTTGTTTTGGGGACTTTCTCTGACTTTATCTATTTGGGCAGTTTGGTTTTATATTTGTTTCTTGGTTTTTAGTGGTCACCAGAGCAGCTCTGTCATCTAAAGTCCTGGAGTTATGATCAGGCATTGGGTGGCCCTAGTGGGCAACACTCGGTCTACATTTTTCCTCCTTCCTTCTCTTTCTCTCTTCTTCACCCTTCTCCACCTCCTCATCCTTGAGGGAATGCTGTATCTTTTCCTTAGATTTCGTTCCAGTCAGTGTTGTGACTTGTTTCTATGACCACCTATATTACTTAGATCCTGATGTAAACTGGTGTTCTTTCTTTTTAAGTCTTTGCTGTTTTATCAGACATTTGTACCATGCTCAAAATGACGAGAGGGTGCAGAACACTGGTTCAATTCTCAGAAAATAATTGACTGCAAAAATTTAAAACTTATCTAGCAATTGGCACTAGAAGAGGAAACTGAGACCTGTCCTATATAAGACCTGGCTTCTATTGCTCTTATAAACAATATTTGCCAGGCTCTAGAAAATTCTAAGTAATCCATTAAAAATTACAGCTAATAAAGACTTCAGTAAGGTCATAGGATATAATATTAATAATTTCAACAGTATAATTTATAGCATTTCAATAGTAATTGTCTAAGGAAGCAAAAGCCCAATGGAAAATTGTTATCTTCATACGTACGTATCATTGAATAGCAAATGATGGAGACTATTTTTGTTAAGACAAACAAAATTTACCAACCACAATTACGACATATAGTCTAAAGAATGCAGTAACCTCCTTATTATGTTAATTAATTGTTCTTTTCCTTCCATAATCTATTGTGTTGACTGATTGAACAATAATTCAAATAGAGTGTCTCAGAAAAAACCACTTGGGCTCCCTCTTTGGAGTCTGGTTGGTGGCTCTGAGCATTGCCAGTAATGGCCCAACTCACCCTGACCTTGTGTCCTCTCTCAGGGACCTCACATTCTACACACAGTTTCACTAATAGTGGTCTGAAAACAACCCAGAGCTGAGTGTTGCGTTTTGCTAGGGCCTTTTGAATATAGTGTCCCAATGAAGTGCTAGATAGAATATATGTAAGAATGAGCTGTTTTCTTTTTTTAAAAAATAATATCCTTTCAGAAGTTTCTAACTACTTTATAACTGCACAACTTAAGCTGGTGACAAAATTTGTTGTTAAAAGTCTACATTTTTTGTGTATGTTAAAATTAAAGTTTATTTGCTATCTTACAGCCACTTTGCAGAAGTAGTAATGAAACAGTACATTCTTTTAATATGGCACATAAAATTATTTTTTCATGGTCTAACATCCCAGTGACTGAAGTTTTCTACTTCAGTCAAACGATAGACTTGCTGTGCCTTCCTGTTCTACGTTGTGAGGTGAAACTACACTGCCTCTGCCCACCTGGGCCTCTCCTTGACCTTGTTGGTTTTACTGCCCTGCATGTTGCAATGCTGGCTTTGTAATTTGGTTAAGTCACCTTGGGAAAATTCCTCAAAAATTTTAGCATGGGAATTCTATAAAAACAAAACAAAAAATTTTTTTGATGCCCCTTGAATAAACTAATCATTCTTAAGTAATCATTTAACTATGTTCATTAAAATGAAACAGTATTACATAAAATTATTATTTGAAATCTGAAATCCTTTTAAATCACATTAATATTAAACCAGAAGATTTTGTTAAAAATTAATATTTTTCCATAAGATTTCTACGTTAGTATAAGGCAATCATTTTTTAAAAGACACTGGTAAATGCTTGGATTTTCAACTCCAAAATTCTTTCCATTTATTACAGTATTATTTGATACTCATGTTGACTATATATACAAAGCTGGACAAAGGGTCTGCTATACTATTCTTTTTTTTTAACCTGTAGTTTTTTTTTATTGTTCTTCAGTTACAGTTGTCCCACATTTTTCCCCATTGTTCACCCCTATCCTGTCCTCCCCCACCCCCACAGTCAATCCTCCCTCATTGTCCGTGACCATGAGTCCTCTATTCATGTTCCTTTGCTTCCCCCTTCCCCTTTTTTCTGTTATCCCCCACCCCTCTCTCCTCTGGTCACTGTCAGTTTGTTCCTTATTTCCATGTCTCTGGTTCTATTTTGCTCATTTGTTTGTTTTGTTGATTAGGTTCCACTTATAGGTGAGATCATATGGTATTTGTCTTTGACTGCCTGTCTTATTAAAGTCTACATTTAAAAAAAAAAAACAAAAGAATTTCATTAAAAATACTATCCAAAAGACTGAGCTACTTAAGAATAAATTTAACAAAAAGGTTTACATAGACTTCTCATTTTTAAAGCATTTTCATATCCCTTCCCTCATTGCTTTCACAATAAAGTTATAAATATGTTTAAGCTAATATTTTTATTATTCCCAAATTATGTATAAAGAAACTGGGATGCCAAGATGGTAAGTGACTTGTTCATAGTCTTACATCTATTAGGAACTTACTCCAAGTCTCAAACCCAGTTTCCCTGTTTACAATTACCAAGCTGTCTTCTTAGCTGTGAAAACTGATATCTGGAGAAATTTTAGGCATTCCACCCACGGCCCATACTGCTCAGAAAAATCACACACCACTCTTAGGTAGTAAGGACAAGATCTTATTAAGAAATAAGACACCCAAATAGAAGCATGCAGTACAAATAAATTTCTAAGTAATTTTGGTAAACAATTGTGATTAAAAGGGCTGCTTTGAGGAATGAAGGAAAAAGTTGGTGCCATTTGCTGAGCAGGCTATGACTTTGTTAAACATGACTGCTATTTTACTCTCCTAAGCTTACGTCCCTAGGACTGGAAAATTACTGGAAAAGCAAGATCAGAACATGACTAACCACTCCCCACAGCTGCAGGCGAAAGATACCATTGGAGCAAACTGCAGCTTATGCAAAAGCAATGAAACCTCCTATGTTGCAACATCCCTAAAAGGCCAGTGGCCACACAACAGCACCCCCTCCCCTGCCTTTATAATCCAATACAAATTCACAGTCCCAACCTTTTGGTGCTGGTGTCTCTCTCCAAACTTAAGTCCCTTTCCTCCCTTGGAAAGTGAATAAACTTTGCTTTCTGCATTTTCTTCTGGTGAATTATTTCATAGCTTGCATCACCAGCCACCTTAATATTCTGGTGGCTTGTATGGGGACATTCTCTCTTTCTCCCTCTCCTCCACCTCCTGAGACTTGCGACTAGGGGAGCAGTAGGCAGCAGAAGTTCATCTCAGGCTTACCCCCTAACTGTGTCTCTGTGAGGTTTGGAGAGAGGATTCTAATCCTTTTCTGTCTCTCTGGACTCTGCAGACAGCCTCCTCCTCACCCCTTTACCTGGCCAGCAATTGGTAAGTCTTTCTGAATCTCAGGACAAAGACATTCACTTTGTCAAAAGTGATAGCTTAGCTGTCCCCCTCCCCACATCATTGTCATAAACCCTGGCACCAGGTCTATCGCTCAGGGTTTCAGCCATAAGGGACGCCTCCTGAACATTTCTTTGCTGTGTTCAGTCTGCTCTCGTACTCAGGGATGCCTGATTATGGGACAGACCTTTATGGTCTCAGTTTTCCCTTGGGCTCAAGGACACTCAACTCTGATGGCAGTTCTCTAGGTCATTTGAGCTGGGATGCCTTCCTCAAACCTTCCCCCTGCCACTTGTTCTCATCCCTGAGATCCTTCCCTTTTCTTTTTTGTAGTTCTCACCATGGGCAATACTCAATCTACCCCACCCAAAGACTCCCCGGTGGGCTATTTGCCAAGAGCTTGAAGGCTCTGGGACTTACTGACCTCAAGCCCAAGCACTTGATTTTCTGTGGCAATATGACCTGGCCCCAATACAGACTGGGTGGCCAGGAAGTCTGGCCCATGAATGGATGGATTTCTTAACTCTAATACTATCCTCCAACTTGACCTGTACTGTCACCATCTTGAGAAATGGTCTGAGGTTCATTGTGTTCAGGGCTTTTTCAAACCCTTGTCATCCTGGTCTCCGTGCCTCCTGTTGCATGCTCTTGCTTACACCTACTTCTCTTCCTCCTACATCTTCCCAAGATCTGGATGATCTCCCACTCGCTGTGCCTCCTCTTCCTCCATGTACCCCTTCCACCCCTTCACCTGACTCTTTAACACCCCCTCCATCTCTTCTCCCTACTTCTCCTGCTCAAACCTCTCACCCTGCCTCCCTTCAGATTGGGTTTCTCTTGGTCATACCCATTCCAGCTATCCCTTTCAGGAACCCCCTAAGCCTGCGATTCAGCTCTCTGTCTATGAAGTTGCTGGATTGGAGAGCATTATTTGGGTCCAGGCTCCCTATTCAATGTTAGAGCTCTCCCAAATTGAGGTTAGACTCAGCAGTTTTTTTCAAATCTGGCTGAATTTACAAAGGAGTTTGAATACCTCACCCTCTCATATGACCTCTCCTGAACAGTTATTCACATTACTTTTCTACATGTACCAATTTAGGGGAGAGAGGCCATATTTGGGCCAAGGCACAGGAGTATGGGGATGACCTAAGTTGGAGGCAGCTTTAATACTTTTCCCCTGACACTATGGCCATCCCTGACCAGGACCCCAAATGGGACTAGCAAGCTAATTCCCCCGACTACTGTAAACAGGATCACATGTTCTCTTACCTCACAGAGGGAATGAAGCAAGCCACTACTAAGACTGTTAACTATGACAAGGTTAAAGAAATCACTCAAGGGCCAGGTGGGAATCCTGCTGTTTTCCTCTCTAGGCTTTCAGAGGCTTTTTACCTCTACATTAACCTGGACCCCTATTCTAGAAAGGGTCAGTCTATCCTAGCAATGCACTTTGTCTCCCAGTCAGCCCCTGAAATCCGGCACAAACTCCAAAAGCTAGAAAAGGGGACTCAGACCCACAATTAGAGTTAGTCGATCTGGCTTTCAAAGTCTTTAACAATTTGTGATGAGGATACATGAGAGAAGAAAAGGGAGTGTGGCCAACAGTGATCCTGAGAGCAAAAGAAGGGTTTTCAAATGGCAGCCTGAGCAATTGAGAGGGTTCTTCAGGGAGGGACTTACCTGAGGCCCTCAACACAGCAGCAAGGACAGCTATCAGTGGGATATTGCCCGTGTTGTAAAAAGATAGGGCACTGGAAGAGGGGGTGCCCTCTCCTCAAGGGAGGAGATCAAGCTCCCCTTCTGGAACTGACAGACACTCCTAGAGGAGCTCCCTGCATACCCACGAATCTCCTAGTCTTTTTCAGACCTCAGATTGATGGCTCTGACATCAGATCAGGCTCCAATTCACTGAATTGGCTGAGCCTCAGTTAACTCTCTTTTTGCAGATAAGCTAATCAATTTCTTAGTCAATACCAGAGCCACTTACTCTGCCCTTTCTGAGTTTTCAAGACCTTTGTCTCCCTCTCCTATTTCCATCAGAGGGGTCAAGGGAAGGCCTCGGGCCACTCTGCAGTAGTCCTACAAAACAGGCGGGCCCTAGACTTTCTAATGGCTAACCAGGGAGGGACCTGTGCTGTGTTTAGTAAGGATTGCTGTTTTTTTTAATTAACCAATATGGAAAATACAAAACAATTTTCAAAACATCATTGACAGGGCCAGCAAGTTCTATAAAGAGTGGGCCTCAGGAGGATTTGACTGGTGGGATTTTAAGGCCAATATCTGGTTCTGGTTTTCCTGGCTAACCCCTTTCCTAGGACCCATAGCAGCCTTTTTCTTGATTGTCGCTTTTGAGCCATGTCTCTTCAAATATCTCATATCCTTCACTCATCAGAGCATCCAAGCTCTGGGACATTCCTTCCACAAATGACCTCTGGCCAGAGCTCTCACTTTTTGGGCTGTCCAATTCCACCCTCTTCCTCTTAATGACCCATACAGGGATCCTTAGGTAGGGACAACCTTACATCAACAGGAAGTAGCCATAGGAAGATGAGACCTTCACCCATTCTCCCCAGAATGGGTCTAATCATTAATAGTAAAGTAATTTTTAAACCAGAGTGGGGAGTGAAAGGACAAAGCTGGTGCCATTTGCTATTGTGGCACCATTTGCCGAGCAGGTCTATGACCTTGTTAAACATGATTGCCATTTTACTCTTCTGAGCTTATGTCTCCAGGACTGGAAAATTACTGGAAAAGCAAGATTGGAACATGACTAACCACTTCCCACAGCCACAGGTGAAAGATATCATTGGAGCAGCTTATGTAAAACCAACCAAAACCTCCTGTGTTGCAATGTTCCGAAAAGCCCAGTGTCCAGACAACAGCAATGCTCCCCCAAACTTTATAACCCAATACGAGCTCACAGTCCCAGCCTTTTGGTGCTGGTGTATCTCTCCATATGTAAGCCCCTTTCAACCCTTGGAAAGTGAATACAACTTTGCTTTCTGCATTTTCTTCTCATGGTGAAGTGTTTCACAGCCTGCATCACCAGCCACCCTAACAAGGAACACTGAGTGTTCAACAGCCACCCACTGGCTTTCGGAAAATTATATGTAGAGGGGGAAATTCTCTGAAATTTTTAAATAAAAACAATTAAACTTAAAAAAGTTTAACAAAAAAGGTATACACTGAAATACACTGAAAACTATAAAATGTCACTGAAAGAAAATAAAGGTGTAGGCAAGCAGAAAGACACTGTCTTCAGAATTGGAAGACTTAATATTGTTAAGGCAACAATATTTCTCAAATTTATTTACAGATTCAACACAATCTCAATTAAAAAAAATATCTGTCTTCTTTTGTTTTTGAAGAAATTGACAAGCAGATCCTAAAATTCATATGGAAAGGTGAATGGCACAGAATAGCCAAAATGATTTTGCAAAAGAACAAAGTTGGAGGACTCACACTTCCCAATTTAAAAATTTACTACAAAGCTACAGTAAGTAAGACTGGCATAGGGATAGACATATAGATCATTTAGAGTCTAGAAGTAAACCCATATGCCAAGGGTGTCAAACTCATTTTCATCAGGGGCCACATCAGCCTTGCGGTTGCCTTCAAAGGGCCAAATGTAATTTTAGGACTGTACGAATGTAACTACTCCTTAACTGTTAAGTGAGAGCTCAGCGCTGCCGCCAAATAGAAACAAGGTGCTGGGCTGGATAAAAGAAGGTGGAGGGCCAGATTTGGCCCTCGGGCCTTGTGTTTGCCACCTTGTGTGCCATATACCGATCTATGATCAATTGATTTTTTTCTACGAGAGTGCCAACTGAATGGTGAAAGAGTAGTCATTTCTCTTATTATTTTTTTAAAAAGATTGTATTTATTTATTTTTAGAGAGAGGGGAAGGGAGGGGGAAAGAGAGGGAGAGAAATATCAATGTGTGGTTGCCTCTTGTGTGCCCCCTACTTGGGACCTTGCCCACAACCCAAGCATGTGCCCTGAATGGGAATCAAACCGGTGACCCTTTGGTTCACAGGCCAGCACTCAGTCCACTGAGCCACACCAGCCAGGGCTCATTTCTCTTATTTCTTTGACTCATTAGTATGTTGTTTATTTTCTGCATATTTATGAATTCTCACAATTTATTGCTGTTACTGATTTTAAATTTTATTTCATTATAACCTTTCCAGTTCTCTTTTGGTTATTATTTGCATAATGTATCTTTTCTGTCCTTTTACTTTAAACCTATTTATGACTTTAAATTTCAAGTGTGTTTCTTGCAGCCAATAGATAGTTGGATTATTTAAAAAAAAACTCATTCTGCCAATCTCTGCCTTTTAATTGGAGTGTTAAATCTTTTTACATTTAATGTAATTAATGATAAGATAGGATTTATGTCTGCCATCTTGATACTTGTTTTCAATTCTTTTTTGTTCCTCGTTTTCTCTATTACTTCTCTCTTTTGTGTTAAATAAATATAGCGTGGGGGAAAGTAGGTTTACAGTTATTTGGATGGAAAACAATACAATGATTAATAAACAATAGTGCAAGAATAAACTGTGTTTCGTGTGCTGGCAACTGTAAACCTACCTTTGCTCCACCCTATATTTTCTAATGTACCATTTCAATTTTCTTGTCATTTCTTTTACTGTATATTTTGAATTGTTTTTTAGTGGTTGCCCTGGAAATTATAATTAACACATGAACTTATAATGATTTAGTTTGGGTTAATGCTAACGTAATTTCAGTAATATACAAATACTTCACTTATTTATACTCCATTACATTCTTCCTTATTTGTTCTGTTATTGGCGTAGAAAATGACATCTTTATATTCTGTGTGCCCATCAAACAGACATATAATTATCGTTATATGTGTTATCTTTTAATCAGAGAGAAGCTACAAATAAAAAATACATTTGTGTGTTTACCTACTTACCTCTGTAGTTACCTTTATTGTTATTATTTCTTCATGAGGATTTGAGTTACTGTCTAGTGTCCTTTTAATTCAGCCATAACCCCCTTTATGTATCCTGTATGGAAGGTCTGAGAGTGATTAATTATCTCAGTTTTTGTTTTCTGTGAATTTCTTCATTTTCATCATTTTTAGACATATTTATAATGGGTTTTGAAGTCTTCATGAAATCTTGTATCTGGTCATTTCCATAGGCAGTTTCTAATGCCCTGTTGTGTTTTGTTTTCATGGTGTATGGATTGTATTTTCCTATTTCTTAAATGCCTTATAATTTTTGTTGGAAATTTTTCTGGCAGACTTCATAATTTTTTGTTGGAAACTGGACATTTTAGATAATATATTATAGCAACTCTAGGTACTGGTCCCTGCCACCCCAACACACACATACTTCCATTTGTCATTTTTACTTCTTATTAACTGGCTGTATTATTTTAGTGTCTATTTCCTCCCTC
>VMDR010009264.1:0-33957 GCA_007922815.1 Macrotus californicus
GATTGTGTGAACACAGCATTGTTAACTGTTACCTTGGGGGAAGGTAATTAAGGGTATGGGAGTACAGGATGATTTACCTAGTGTTTCTTTATGTATTTTATACCATTTTTCTCAGTAAAACAAGCATGTATATTTTTGTAATTTAAAAATACAATAAAGGGAAAATGAGAGAATAATAAAAAAGAACTATGAGTTTGTTTTTGGTTTATAATGTAGAGTCTGGATCAGATGCTCAAGTTTGTCTAAGTGCACTAATAAGCACTTGTGGTTCTGAGAGTTGACTGAGGCGCCTTCAGCAACTCATTTGTTAAACAGTCAGTTCCTTCTGAACAAAATGCAAGTCATTATCTACCCAAACAAGAAAAAAATCTGCAGATGCGTCTCCTATGCCAAGTTCAGAGGCTGTGTTACAATAATCGTTCATTTAGTTGGCTAATATCCATATAAGATCGACACTAGGCAAACTAAACATCCCAAGGTCAAAACAATAAAGGGGTTGAAGTTAAAGCATCAGATGAGGGATCAGGGAAATTTCCTTCCAGAATAAAGGATGGACACAGAAGACTTTCACTAATGGGGGGATGCCTCACTGGTGATGGGCTAGACAGTAAGGGTCCAGGAACTTGGGGGAGTACAAGGATGAGGGTTTTTGTCTACCCCAAGAGTGGGGCAGCTCCCGCCTCATTTGCATGACTCTCCATAGCTGCCATTTGTTATACCTCTGGCATACTCAGGCTCAGACCTAAGCAGTCCCCTGACCCACCCCACTCCAAACCTTGGGGGGTGTGGTTAAACATGAACTTTCTAAGACTGCTAATCTGGTTTACAATGGCATATCTAGCATTGCCCTGTGAGTTCTGATAATGTTCCTCATATGGTGGATAATTTCCCTTTTCCCTTCCCTATTCCACTTCTACCCCTACTATGAATGCCTGCTGGTTTAATCCTCCTTGGGAAAGAAGTTCTGACTCTTGAGTCCCATTCCAAAGTAGCTTGTAGCTCTCTCCAGTATTCCCGAAGGCCTTACCCACCTGCCAGGGCTCCATAAGGCTCTATCTTGGACCTTGTTTGCAGAGAGCAGATCAGAGGGTGCTGCCTACCATACTATGCTTTGATAAGCCTCTTTAGCTGGCTCTTCGAAGCTGGGTCACCTTCACTTACAAGTGGCTATTCTCTAAGATAAGGTCTCAGGTCAAGCCCCAGACCCCTGCGCCCCACCTCCACTGCCCACATGCACAAGCTGCTGTACTAAGACCATGCACCCATTGCTTCATTGAGTCCTGATTTTTGTCAATAGTTCTACCTTCCAGCAAAGAGGAGAGAAAACAGTAGTATGTACCTATTGCTTCTGTCTGCCAGCACCTTTTCTCTCCTTCTGTTAACAGAACCCTCTCTCTGGCCTCAGGGATGGACAGATGGTCCAATCTGGGTTAAATATAGTAAACCCCACTCTCACTACACCTGATAAGAGGTAAACAGAAGGGACATGTGTCTCTACAAGCATCAATTAGTAGCCTTCTGAGCTTAGAGAGAGAAGCTTCTCTCAATAGCAAAATTTTCCCAAGTGTATCTACAGCAGATGACAACCCCTGGCCCAGGAGGGGAGAATGATGTAGATCCAGATGGAAGCAGAGTTAAGAGGTGGAAGACAGTCCTTGGCTTAGTAATATGAGCCAGTGAAACCCTTCCTTTTTTTTTTGGTTAAATAAAGTTAGTTTTCTATCTTTAAAACTAAGTCCTGATTGATGCAAAAGTTAAATATTTATTGAGCCTCCAGTGTGCTAGGAAGCGTACCAGATTCTTTAAATACATTATCTACTTTTAATCCAGCTCTGACAACAATCTTATTATCTTTCCCATTTTATAGGTGGGGAGACTGAGGGTCAGAAGGGACTCACAACTTGGCTAATGTCACACAGGTATCAGAGGAGGAGCCTCTGAGGTCTGCTGAACTCCAAAGCTCTTCCCGCTGCTTCACAGTGTGGGCTTCTGTGGACAGAATTGGGCCTTGGATGTGGCAAGACAACTTCTCTAAGAGGAAGAAAAACCAACTGGCCCCCTTAAGAAATGAAATCCTTGAAGGGATTCCTTAAGCAACATTGGTTAAGGAGGACAACAAGTGTCTTTCAGGCAGTTCTTCTCTTTGAAGACAATTCTGTTTTCTTTCTTACTTACCCTTCTTTTGGATATGTCTTTTCGTTACATGGGGCGGGGAGCAAGAATAAACAAGTGGGACTACATCAGAATAAGAAGTTTCTGCACAGTGAAGGCAACCAACAAAACAAAAACACAACCTAGTGAATGGGAGAAGATGTTCACAAATGAGATATCTGATAAGGGTATCTAATATCCAAAATATATAAGGAGCTCATACAACTCAACATCAAAAACAAAACCCCCCAATAATCTGATTTAAAAATGGGCAGAAGACCAGATCAGATATTTCTCCCTCCATATTCTTCATTTCTCTCATAGCAGGAATTCTGGCCATAGTTCAGACATTTCCTATCACCAGGGAGACATTTTTCCTCCAAGATAATGAGAAAAATTCTGTTTTGAGGCAATACAAGTTGGCACAAGGATTAGAAGCTAAATACTGCACAGGAAAATTTCACTGTAACTGGAAAGGTATGGAGAGCCCCGGAAGGATATTATCAAGGGAAGTAGGATGTGATATATTTGCCTTTAAATGTGAAGGGAAGACTGGAGATTGATCTTTTGTATTTAAGACCAGGAAGCCAGCTACATGCAGATGGCCCATAACAGTCTCCCCATCCGGGCCATAGCTTGCAGGTTGCGCTTTGAGCAGGCGTATCCAACACCAGGGTGGAGTGTTGTTAAAATTCAGTCTGGATCCAGGCCACTCCATGATCTACTCACAAAGGCACTGGGCATGCGGCACTATCAACAGGAGGAAGGGGTCTTGCCCTAATTTGCACAAAGGCGCCCAAGAACCAGTCAGTTTTAATCGCTATGTCCTGGGTAACACAGGATGGGAATTGAACTAGGTGAGAGCAATGGGGTTAGAGAGTAGGGACAAGTTCCAATTTGCCTCATGAATTCCAGGTGCTTATGTGAAAACCAAGAGAGTTGTATAATATTCCTCAAAAGATATCTTTATGTGTTTAGAAATTAATGAAAGGCCAGGTCTAAAAATATAACTTGGAAGTTGCTAACGCATACCCAAAGAATATTTTGTGGGAATGTGGACTGAGATTCTCTGTCGCAAAATGCAAAAAAAGGGGGAGGGACTTTATTGTTATCTTCTGAGCTATAGTGAGAGGTTAAGTATAAAACTTAAGGAAAGAAATTATTAATGGTCAACAGAAGGTCCCTACTCCACCAGTTTGCCAAGCTTTGTTTTGGCTCCCACATTAGCCCACCTAAATCTAAACCCATGACATACTTAACGCAAAAATTGAACTTTCCTTTTGTCTCACCAATAGCCTCTTCTCATATACTCTGCTAAGCAGTCTGGATGGATATAAACAGCTGTTCTTTGCAAGAATGGTAGATATTCTTCACTGACAGATGGCAGCAATTCCCTAGGGTGCGCGCGTGCGCGCGCGCGTGCGCACACACACACACACACACACACACACACACACAGAAACCTTAGTAAGGTCAGTAACAACAATATTCAACATAGAAGTTACTGAAATTTGGAGTCATGAGAAAGGCCTGGAGTTAAAAACATATTTAAGTTAAAGTGTCTTCTGGACTCCATGCCTGCACTGGTTTTATTTTGGATAGTTGCAGTGAACAAAAACATTTTGCACTTTACATTTCACTTTTATAGGGTAAGAGAGAATTTGTCACAGTTGATTCACTAAGTTATTATTCTATGTACCTCAGATTCCTCTCTGCCTCTGTCACAGGAAGTAGAGGAACTCCACATTTGTGTCTTCTTGGGAAGCTCACCAGACAAATCCATAATGGAATGTGGCAGAATGTTTGTTTGGCCTGTTCAAATTGTCATATTTGGGAAAATCTTTCATAGAAAATATTACTAGAAATTTGTGCTGATCCCTCCAGCCAAAAGAGGTAGATAGATAGATAGAAAGAAAGAAAGATAGATAGATAGATGATAGATAGATAGATAGAAGATATGGTTAGTTATTGTGACAGAAAGTACAGATATTCAGATCATACTCTTTACAAAACTCTACAAATCAGAAAACTAGTTGTGTTTTTTAAAGCAGTGAACTTTTCTCCTCCCCAGGTTAAATGTAGAGAACTATCAAATCTAGATCTCAAGAAAACCCATAATACCATTTGGGAGCACCCATTAAAATGCCTTCTTTTCGAGAGAGGTAGATTAGTTGTGCCCTTCATAAAATCACATGATTTTAAAAACGAAATGAGAGCAGAGTTGAACACTAGGTTTGAGATGGGCCCTAATGGTCATTTAGTTCAATCACCCCTCAGTTATTAAATTTCTTAGACCTCATTCTGCCAAGTGGTTAGAAAACCTGGGATTAAACTCTTCGATTGAGGGGAAAGTGGTGATGATCTGAGGTGGCTTATTCTGCTTTTGGGTAGGTCTATTAGAAAATGTTGTCCTTATGTAGAGACAACATTGTCTTCAATTTTTTCTTATTTGCTTTGAATCTCCTGAACAGAATGTTGATAATAATAATGAATATGGAGGGCTTACCACATGGCAGGCACTGCTTTGAGCATATTACATGTATTCACTTATTTATTACTCAAAAGGATTCTCTTGGACAGATTAAGGTTGATATTAACATCATTCTCAACCTACAAAAGTGGAAAACTGAGGCATAGAGGAGTTAAATAACTTTCCCAACACCACCTGGTTTAAAAGGGATGGATCTGGGATTTGGAGGCAGGCACACTGACTCTGGGGTCCAAGTTTTGTACTTTAATAAGCAAAAGATTGAGCAGCCAGATCTTTGAGAATATTTGGAGGGAGACTTTGGACCTCCTCCTGAAAATTCTCGTAGAAAAACCACAGCTGTCGCTTTTAACATCATCTATCAATGAGACATTTAAATTACCTCTTAACTCTAAAGAAAGTATTAATTTTTGAAGATGCATTTTTATACACAATTTTTACTAAAGGATGTAATTAAAACCAAACCCACAAAATCACATTAGAACTGAGAGCAGTCTGCTTATGGAAACCTGCGTTTTGGACAGCAACCTTGTGGAGATGGGAACCGAGAAGATCGCTAGCAGAGGGGAAGGAAGCCAGAAGCCTACCGGGAGAAGTCAGGGATGCCTCCTTCACAAAGCTGGTATTTGAGATGAGGTGTAAAGGGGGAGAGAAATTTTCCCAGTGGCAAAGCAGGGCTAACATTTGCAATGGGAAGAGCAGAGAGCAAAGGGCAGGACTCTGAGCAACGAGAAACAGAAGTGGAGATTTCAGAACGATGTTCCAAACTGTGTTCATCAGCAGACTGACGGTCAACAGTGACGACATCTATTTCAGGACCAGCATGTACTGAGACAGCAGAAAACAGCCACTTTGGCGGAAACCAGGCTTTCAATGTCAAGAACAGACCACATGAGTCAGGGGTGGCCAACATAAATAACTTTGGACAGTTTACTTAACTTCTCTGAGCTCAATTTCCTCATGTGTAAAATGAGGACAAAACAGTAATTACCTCATTGAGTAACTGTTAAGAATAAATTAATGTATCTGAAGAACAAGCCATGCAGTACAGTTAGCTCTGCTAGAATATGGTACATGCATTGCTAAGATGTTCCCATGCAAAACCACACAGTGAAAACCACAGAGGTCACTGGAAAAATAAGGATGGGACACAATCCACAAAATTTCATGGATGACACATAAAACAAGAGATAAACCCAATAAAAATGGTAGCACTCTTTTATATATGCTAAGTGGTTAATAAGCGCCATAATAAAGACCACAGTTGACCTTGAAAAAGACCTAAAGTTTGCTTCTGGAAATAGGTGTGGGGAGGGCAGCCGCTCGTGAGTCACTGTGAAGTTACGGAAGGAGGGTTATCTGAAATCGGGCTGCAAGTTCTAACACCAGACAGGAATGGCTGTGGCTCCCAACACACACTGTGAGCTGAAGTAGCCAGGAGCCATTTGAGGGGGGGGGGGTGTTTTGTGTATTCCCAGAAGGCACAGTTAGGTAAGCACTGTTTTGTGTGTTTCCCTGGTGTATCTTAAAGACAAAATCCTGCACAATCAAACATGAAATTTGCATTATGCTGAAATTGTTCCTTAATATATCAATTGCATTGCAATGAATCCACATATTCAAAGCCATCATTATAGTAGAACT
The DNA here is from genome assembly GCA_007922815.1 of Macrotus californicus. Taxonomy (NCBI): domain Eukaryota; kingdom Metazoa; phylum Chordata; class Mammalia; order Chiroptera; family Phyllostomidae; genus Macrotus; species Macrotus californicus. The sequence goes on from VMDR010009264.1 coordinate 6,284, forward strand.
GACTAGAAGTGCTCATTCAATAAAGAATAGCTGTTACAAAATTTTCGGAGCTCCATAATAATTTAGGTATCAACCAGATGACAGCATATTTTTTTTTAACAACTTGGGGAGGCTCCCTCCCCCTACCTTAAATGCAGACTTTCAACCCAACACAAGAAATTACAGACGTAGATGGAGCTTTGAGTTGGGTCCTTTTCTTATCACTCAAGGTCCCTTAACCCAAACTAATTGAAAAAATACCTTCGAATGATAGGCTGTGTACAAAATGCAATTTAATTAAAAAACATAAAATCCCGCCCTCCTGCCCCAGTTCCCTCACCACTGCCAGCTGCTATTTCACTTATAATGTGAGCAGATGTTAGGGGAATGTAGGGTAAAAAGGGTTTTTAAGGAAAGAACTCTTTAAGAAAAGAAAGAAAGAAAGAAAGAAAGAAAGAAAGAAAGAAAGAAAGAAAGGAAGGATTCTAAAATTGCCATTTTCTTTATTGCATGTCTTAAAAAAACTAAACCTCTCAATCAATAAAAAGTTTTGTTCTAAGATTCAAAGCCCCAGACTCCAACATTTGGGAAGGAACTGGCTTGAGGTATGTGTAAGATCAAGTTAAAACTACCTTAAAAACATTGATCATATAAAATTTTAAGTAAATGTAAAATTAATGTTTTCCTATCTTCATACAGAACATTGACAAATATAATTTTAGTGAGAGTTATATGAGCATCTAAAGGAAAATGTGATAAGGGGCCTGCCTAAGGCTTGGGGTCTTCGTCCTGCCCCTTCACTGGGGGAAGGTGACCCAGGAAACCCTTCCAGGGTGCTCAAACACCGGAGTCTAGTTTATTTTTCTTTTTAAAAATTATAATTTTAAATTACAGTTGACTGAAGTCTTGTTAAAAATGCATCTCTTTACAGATCCATTTTGGTGAGAATCTGAAAATCCAGACCTGTCTTGTAAGTGCATGTGTAAAAAGGAACTGTTTTTTTGAGACATAACATTACATCCTCACTCACCCAACATACATAAAATATTGTTCTGATATCTCTTCCAATCTGCGTGAAACCTCTCCTTGATCATACAGGACACAGGAACTGTGAGCTGGGCACAACCCAGCCCGGACCTCTCCTCGTTGGATTAATAAACCCTCTGGAAGCGTTTTGCTTTACTTGCCCGCCAGATGGCGCTACTTTTCCATTCTTCCCAGCGGCTGCCTCTGCGGCTCCCTGCTCCGTCGGAACAGCTGCGTTCTCTTTGCCAACACATGCGTTTTTCAAAATCTCATTAGCTATCTAATCTTTTCGGCCAAGCTTGTATCCCGGGGGCACTGTGTCCTCCCCAGAGGCCTCCCTAGAGTCTGGAAAAGGTACTAGGTTGAAGAAAAGCTGGGTTATTAAAAGGTGGGAAACAGGGGACCCACTTACACGGTGCAAATGTTGTCTAGAAACAAAATGGATGTTTCTCACTAAGCGTGAGAAGGCGCTGGGTGGGGGGAGGGTTTGATGCTGTATATCCTCCCCTCCCCCCAAGCAGTGATACTTACACTAGTACTCGCTGCACTTCTCAGGGCTAGATTAGCCAATGTAGGCAAAGTGTATAATCGGTATTAATCTCCCAGAATGTCACTGCTACTCCCTATCAATCTGCATAAATTCTGCCACAAAATTTTAGGAAGAAATGCTATTCAGAGCAAATGATGCATCAAATTCAAACAGGCCATCAAGATTGCTAATGGATTTTAATAGCAGCTATTACAACATAATAGTATTTTCCCAACAGCTGTTTGTTGATACAATTCTCCGTTGACAGAACCTTTGTGTCCAATCCCAGGAGATGGCCCACCATTCATTTATAATCATTCGGTTCCACCTACAAACAAATGCCACTCTATTTGCATTTGGAGACTCTGAATGGTCTGCAGATTTGACCCACTCCCACTTCATTCAAGGAAACCAGCAGTGAATATTACAAGCTAGATTAATTAGTTAATATTCAGATGTACTAACTACCAACCAGAATAAACACTGTCAACTGGCAAATTCAAAGAGAAGATTTAATTGATTGCTTGGCTACATTCTGAGCCATATTGAGTGGCTGAAAATGGCTTTACTCTCCTGTAAATGAGTAATGGGCCTAAACTAGAATTGAGACCAAAATTTTTTATCTATTTTTTAATTTATTTATTTATTTATTTAAAGATTTTATTTATTTTTAGAGAGGAGAAGGGAGAAAGAGAAGGAGAGAAACATCAATGTGTGATTGCCTCTGGAGCACCCCCTACTGGGGACCTGGCCCACAACCCAGGCATGTACCCTGACTGGGAATGGAACCAGCAACCCTTTGGTTCACAGGCCAGCAATCAATCCACTGAGCCACACCAGCCAGGGTGAGACCAAAAATTTTTTAAACAAAGGGATCTATAAACCACTGAGTTTTTCTGTTGGAGATGTCTAATATTAGAGAATGACCATAAATCATTGCCAATGCGAGGGGCTCACCTGGTGGTAAATTGATAACAAGCGAGGTGAGGGAAAATTTATTAATGAGACCCAAACTCTTTCTTTTTGTGGAGTGGTCAAGAGATTATAGCATTAAAAATAAACATTGGTTCCTGGGTTCACAAAAATTCACCTAAGGAATGCACTTAAAATGTGGATGGATCCCTGGCCCCCATCCCAGAGATCTGAGGCAGGGCCTATGAATTCACATTTTAACAAGTGCCCCAAGGGATTCTGGTGCTGTGACCACACGCTAAGAAAATCCAAGAAAAATGGCATTACTTTATAAATATAATATACCTCCAAAGTCTTAGTGCAGTTTTTAAACTTTGATGACTTCAGAAGTACATACATTTAAAAAAAATTCACAGACCATCATTTGAAAGTTATTATTTTCATTGATGACTTCAGAAGTACATACATTTAAAAAAAATTCACAGACCATCATTTGAAAGTTATTATTTTCATTCCTTTTATACATATTTAGTTTTGTAAGTTTGGAGAAAATTTTTAAGTATAATTTTCCTTCCAGTTAATGTTTGCTTTCTTCAATCAGAAATTAAAAAGAAAATATAAAGTTTCAAAATCATTCAAAACTTACAAAACTAAATAAGTGTAAAGGAAGTGAAAATAATTACAGTTCCAACAGCAGTTCTTGATAAATTTATAGCAGTTGCACTTCTGGCACTATTGATGAGTAATACCACATTAAGACTTTTGGGGCAAATTGTACAGAACTTAGTTAAATGCAGGCTTGATGAAACTGAGAAGTAGTCCTGAGCTCTCCGTCTGGTCCAGCTGCTGTCACTTTGGTCTCAGAGGACTCCGAGCACGGAAACCTCAGTATTGGCAGGTGCTGGGGCAGGGCGGGGTGGGATCTCCTGGGTTAGTGCTGCAGAGCAAAGCAGAATCCAGGAGGAATAACAAGAAGAAATGATTGCTCCGTTGAGTCAGGCAGGGTGTTTGGAACAAGGCAGGTGTCTTACACTTCACAGAACTTTACAATCCACAAGTGTTCACCTGCATTATCTCATTTAACCCTCACCATCCTCATGGGCAGGTAGCATTTCCCCCCCTTTACAGTGAGAAAGCTGAGGCCCTAAGGAGTTTCTGTGATTTGTCCAGCAAAACAAAATGACAGAGAGCAAATGACTGAGAACTCGAGGCCAAGGCTCTGACCACGGTCACCCTTGACAAGGAGTCTGGTCCAGACAATGAAACCTAGAAGGGCTCAGAGGGTTTGGGAAGGAGCAGATCTGGAGGTGGCAAAAAGTGGCAAGAACTGTAAGGCTTACTATGCTCCTGTGCAAGACAAAGATGGAGAAGCAGACTCTAGATGGAAGAAACAAGCCCCTTGCTGGAGGTCACAGAGCTGAGTAGGTAGAAACAGGATATGGGTCGAGTTCTCCACCAAAGAGACCTTGCCTGCTCACTTCTTTCGTCTTCCTCCCTGGGGACCACTGTGGGAGACTCCTGGGAATAGGGCCTGTGAGGCCTGCCTCTGTCAGAATTCTTAGGTGACTGTGAACTCAGCATTGCATCCCTTTGCCTTTCAGTGGCCTCCTTGGTACAATTAACATAAAAATAATTACCTCCCAAAGTTGTTACGGACTTTAAATAAATTCATTTAAAAAAGTGATTTACTTAGTAAAGAGCTTGTCATTTGAATTGAATCTGGCCCCTTGGTGTAGCAGTGGAGCTGACTTTCCCTTCCCTGATTGGTGCCTGTTGACATGGCTGCAGCCTTGGCCCCCGCACCTTGCAGGCCCCCACACCTTGCAGGCCCTCCGTACAGCCTTCTGAATGAGCAAATGGGTTTCCAGGACCAAACTCACAGTCCCCCATGACACACTAGCTACTTCCCTGGGGTCCTTATTTCTGTTACCGTCCTACCTCTCCACCCTCATCTCCTATGATGTGCTCCCAGACTTGCTCTACTTCAAAAATGCTGGACAGCACGGCTCACTAAGCACACCTTAGATGTATCATATTCGTGTCTAGTGAGAAACGTGTACACATCAAGACTCAGCAGAGGTTCACTGAATTTAATCAAACCAAATGGTGTAGAACTGCCTGAACTCTTATGCTCCAAAATCACCAGGAATCGGAAACCTCAGTTGGGCAACTTAGCGCTGCCTCTTACCTTCCTTATGCTCCCACCATCGGCCCTATCTTCTGTAAGGCCCCCACTCCTCTTCTTTTTTCTCGAGAAATAAAATATATAAACTGCTCCAGAGTAGACCACATCGTCAAGCAAGAAAATATCAGTGTGTGAGGAATATAACTTATATTTGTGTAGGCCACAAACATTCCATTTGATAAAGTGGTACTTGTATTAAGACACCACAAAAATTAATTACACATACCATCTCAAGTCTATGTTTGGGGTCTGTAACCCCAAATAAACCAAAGACTTATTCTATTAAGTTCGTAGAGACTCCCATTTAGCAGGCCCAAGCTGGACAGAATGTCCTCCCTGGAAATCAAAGACCAGCGTCAAATGACTGATATTTACCGGGAGGCTTTGTCGTTGTTGTTTTGTTTTCTATTTTAGACAGTTTGTTTTTGGTCACTAGGTGGCTCTGAATTTCCACTGGAAACAGAAGTCTCTAGAGAACATTGAAAAACTATGCAATTTTCACCAGATAATTTCAGAAATATTTCTTTTAACAACTTCTGACTTGAGAACATTCATCAAAATAAAAAAAAACGCATAAATCCAAAGAGCGATGTGTGTGTCCATCTACCCTATCTTTATACATTGTTTATAGCTTTATATGGAATCATGTCTATTGTACTGGCTATCAGTATAATTTTAAAAAGACTTGTAAACTATGATTCAAATAGTGTTACTCTGGAGCTGTAATGTATTATGTATCATGGGCGGTCAAACAATTGGGTGTATCACATTTAAAAGAAGACTTCAAAATAATTTCATTTAACTTTAATTGCTTTAAAATCTTTTCTTAACCATACATTAATAGCCCCCAGAAGATCTGGAACAAATTCCAAAATCATTTTTAAGTTTGATAACTTTAAACAAAAAGAATTATTGGAACAAGGATCTTTAGCCAATTTAGAAGTCCGCATACTGGTGGCGTTGGTAAAAGTGATTTATTGCCCTTGTATTTCACCCATAAAAAGTGCTGCATTTGAGTCTTATAAGGATGGAACATGTTTCCACATCTTTTATGACAATGTTTTGTATTATCTCATTGAAAAATGTGGTAATATAGGAAGAAGTCATCCACAGCCAAGGGGGTAGGAGTGGTGGGTGGAGCAATGTGGGGAGAATGACTATCGGTAGGAATAATCTAGGTTTTGTCTGCTTGGCTTGAGCTTCCTGGAGGGAGCCCACCCTTAAAATCCACTTTTTAATGCCAGTCTGCTCAGTTCTGCATGAAAACACTGATTCCACAAATGTTCATTAATCTCTTAACAAACTCAGAGAGAGGTTGTGAGATGCTTGTCATAATTTTACTCCCATCCCCTTGCTCACCCCTTTCCAATCAAGTGTCACGAAGAGAACTACCTATGGTCGGGTCAGAGTGGGAGTGGTCAGTTTAAATCTACGTTTTGAGGGTGGTATTCAGGCAACACCGAACAGTCCTGAGTGGCTGTAAAATGTGCACATCGACAGTTTATAGGAAATTACATAGCTTTAAAAATTGGCTGTATGTTCAATCAGCAAACTGGTTTTCAAAAAATTCAGTGAGAACCAGAAAACAAGGAAACTAAATTTAAATGTCATTTTAGCTGAAGAGTCAACCTGCGAATCTGCCAATGCATTCCGCTTTTATTTCTAATCATTTTTTGAGGGGAGAAGCCCCCACATTCCTGGTGCTGCCCATGAAGCCCGTAGGTCACTCAGGTGTGTTTTGCAGACCAGAGGCCGGGCGTGGAAAGAAGAGCCACTGCAGCTGGACCAAAAGGCAGGAGGAACGCTCGCCTGTGACAAGGACTGCATGGACAGCCCGGGATGCAGTGGGCTCATTGAAGTGCTTCCACTCTGATGCCAAGCACGAAGCCACACTGCAGCAAGTGTGCCACGAGAAGTCAGGGCACAGAGTGCTTGGTGCATAAGCTGCCTTTGAGCCCACGCATCCTTGAACTCTACTTTTGGGTTCAGGCCAGGGGTCCTCTGGGAAAGGTCTCCCTTCAGCTCTGGGCTGCTGAAGGAAAATGGGTTTTGTTTGTTGTTTGCTTGTTTTACCCTGTCCTGGTGCCCAAACGCACTGCTTCTCTGTGTGCAGAGGTCCGTGCCCACTGCAGACAGAGGTTCTCCTTTTTTACAAAATTTTTAAAATATTTTATTTATTTATTTTTAGACAGAGGGGAATGGTGGGAGAGAGGGAGAGAAACATCAATGTGTGGTTGTCTCTTATACGCCCCCTACTGGGGACCTGGCCTGCAACCCAGGCATGTGCCCTGACTGGGAATCGAACCAGTGACCCTTTGGTTTGCAGGCCAGCACTCAACCCACTGAGCCACACCAGCCAGGGCCAGATGTTCTTAATTACAGGTATGGAGAGGCTCTCCAAGAGACTGGCTCTTTAGTTCAATGTTCACAAGCATTTTGTCAAAAATATTTCATTTAATTGTTTTTTTTAAAATTACAGTAGTCACCCTGGCCGGGGTGGCTCAGTTGGCTGGGCGTAGTCCTGCAAATCAGAATGTTACCAGTCCAATTCCCAGTCAGGGTATGTGCCTGGGTTGTGGGCTCCATGCTCTGTCCCTGGTGGGGCACTTGCAGAAGGCAACCAATTGATGCTTCTCTCCCACATCAATGTCTCTCTCCCTCACTTTCTCCTTCCTTTCCCCTTTCTCTGAAATAAAAATAAAAATAAATTTAAAAAATTACAATAGCCATTTTGGGCTGCTGCGACCACAGCAAGACAATGGGTTGAGCCTGTCCAGTCACTTGTTACAGTTCATACACAATCTTGAAACTCTGGGAGCTGCTTGTCCTCAACCTCTAGCAAACTCCAAAAGAAACCCAGAGACATTAGTGATAGAAATTAGTGATAGGCAGCCACGTGCAGATTTCAAAAACCAAGTGGCTTTACCAAAAATTGGGAAGCACAACCACATCACTTTTTGCTCTTTTCCATTAACTGGAAATTTTTGTATTTTCTAAATACAAAAACCTAAATACTTTCTAAATACTCTAAAACCTTCCCATCTGTGAAAAAGAACGATTTATATTAGAAAATTAAAAATCAAATCAGTGTCTCACATCCGAATTTGTTCCCTGAGACCCCACCACCTTCCCCCTACTTTCTGTTCCTTTAGGCACAGGCTTATTTCCCAAACGATTTTACTTTATCAAGGTGGTCTTGTGTGTTCCCACTGCTCAGATTCATCCAGCTCACAGACAAACTTTGAATTCACATATGCACTGATTGAGAAGGAATTAAATAGAAAGTCCACAGTACCCCCAAACCTTTTCCACTGAAAAACAGAAATCTTTGTAGACCCTGGGAGGATACCAGAATAAAAAACTGGAAGAAAAGTTGATCTATGCTGGACAAACTATTTTTTATTCATGGTATCTGGCTTTCTCATTGTCACACATTCACTAGGCAGTCACATCACATGCAAACTAATACATCTTATATAAATATGTGCAGTAATAATGTCAGAATCTTTTCTTGCCTGTTCCCAAGTTACAGTTGGTAAAGAGAATTTAACAACAAAGATAGTTACTTAGGAAACCCTATGTGTTAATTAATTTTAGTAAAAATAACCCCACAGTAAGAAGGTAGAAAGTAATTGATGGGATAAAGCAAGTAGAGAAGTGGGTATTATAAAGACAAGGGGCAAGTGAAATCTAAATGAAATAAGTGTTGAGGAGACAGCAAATCTATTTTAAGCCTGCAGAGCTAGAAAAGGACAGGTATTTTTAAATTTAATTGGATTTTTTCAAATAACAACTTGATTATTTATTTGAAACATGGGCAGAGTACAGGAAAAGGAATAGTTTCACTTCTCTAAACCAGGGAGAAATTAAAATCTTAAAGGATTTCAAAATGGAGGGGCCAGATGGTATCTAGCACCTTTGGGTAGTAAAGACAGTACAGATTCTAGGGACAGTTAGTCCCTGAGCCTCAATGTCCTTGTCTGTAAAGTGGGTGCGGATGTCTACTCTGCAGAGAGGTTGTAAGAAAGAGAAACAGTTAACGCAAACTTCTTGGCACACTGTGGTCACTCCATGAATTAAAAAACAATACTTCAGTCCCAAAGAGGAAGACAAAGTCTCCTGCCACTTGCCAAAAAGCTGAGTAGGATTAGACAGGAAATCCGTTTTACGAGGGGGAGAAAACGGCCTTGTTCACTAACCACCTGTGGGAGAGACTGGAGAACAGAAACGTCTTACGATGTTGGGTCTATACATAAAAACATCCAGGTGAACGCATCTTTTTGCAACAACGAAGAGGAACATCCCCATCAGTGGACCTTTTATACTTGGTCCTTTTACAAATCATGTTCTTTTACTCATATTTCAGATATGCAAGGACTATTATCTCCTGACATTTGTCCCGGAACCCCTAGGTTTTTCTTGGGTATAAACTTGGTTTTATATCATCTCATCTCTGCCAAATCTCCCCAGATTTTACATCTTTCTGGAAAATGCAGAAACGTCACCCAGGGACTGCTCCCCTGGCCTGCAGCCAGGGACACGAGCACATTTCTGACACACTCTCCTGGCCCAGCACCAGGCCCTACCGCTTCCCTGTGACTATCATCACTCCTACAGCCCTGTTATTTCCACTCCTAAGGAGCCTCCCTAATTCTACATCACGGTATTTCCTTTCAAAAAATGCAAATCGGTTTTCCGTGTACCAGGTTCAGGAAGAGATAGAAATAAGGAGAGACTTCACTTTTAAATACCCTTTCTTCAGAACTGTGCAAAACAATTGCCAGTTTTCCAGAGGAATCAACTCATGAGAAAAAAATTAATAATTTGGTACATACAAATAAACTATTGGTTCAGGGAAATATGCAGGGCTGGTTTACAAGGAGCGTGCTGGTGTGAGCAATCAGAGCACTCCTTTCTGAGTTCCCAGCAGTTTAGCCCTGACTATGCCCCCAAATGACCAGGGTGTTTGTGTTTCTGGTCATTGTTCCCTCTGATTTTTTTAGTGATAGACTGAGGACCCTCTGAATAACCAGCACACTATGATAACTGAATACAATTCAGTGTTGTAATCAAACACAACTTTCAGTTAACAGCACACAAAATGACAACATGTCACACAGGGGTTTACAAGAAATCTTAAGGAGTCAAAAAAGTGAAGTTAATTTTAACCGGCGAATCACATTTTTATTTTCCTTTTCATAAATATCCATAACATCCATAAGGTTCATGGATTTTTTTCTCATATCTTGTTAATCAATGATTTAAAGCGTTTTAAAGATGTAAGGACTTTAGTGACATACTGGATTATTTCTCAGCTAACACTGGAATATATTATATTCCACAGTGGATCTATACGAGCTTATCTACCCTTTCTTTCAATGTCCGCAGTAACAGAGATCCCACTTCCTTACCAGGGAACCAGCACAATTGGTCACACGTTATATTGTTGTAATAGTGCAAACGGCCTTTCAAAAACTGAGTGAAAACCTGTGATTCTGAGACTTTGTGCACTGCCAGGTCTAGTTTTGGCTCCTGGAGTGACTCTTCCATTTTATAAAGCAGTGTTTTGAATGTTTAAAGAAGTGTTAAGCCTTCCCTTGAAGTCCGTCTCACTGCCATTACACACAGAAACAGGGCCTCGATCTTGCCCACCCAGCCGAGACTCCCAGGACTTAGACTATTCCCCTTGGGTGGGGCTCCCTCCTAACCCGACCGCCACTGCCCAGCCGCCCAGCTGGCTTCCTGTAGGACCCTTCTCTTTCTTCCCTGCCCGATGGCCTTTGAGGGTTTGTAGACATTGCGAAGAGATGTGAGGAGCAGAGAAGTGGGAGGGGGGCAGAGAGCAAACAGGGAGGGCTGCACTGACCCCGGCTTCTACACTGCTCTGGACAAAGGCTTAGGGAAATATAAAGTGATCCCCTGTGAAGTGGGAGAGACGTCAAACCTCAGTTCTAGTAGAGAAGTTTTTTCACACCAGCCTGCTCCTGGCAGTGGGGAAAGGGAGGGTCTAGTGAGGGACAGTGTGATGAGCACAGGCATGGCGGGAAGGCAGAGGAATGTACAGGGCCGATGGAGTAGGCAAGAGCGTTCACCGGCGCCTCCACCTGAGCCTTGCACACCAGGTACTGTGAGACGGAGTACACAGTGTGGAGCTCTGAGCCCAGCACATGCAGGGAACTCAGTACAGTCTGTTGACTAAGAAATAAAATGCAGGTGCAGGGCCTCTTTCACTCCTTCCAAAATCTATTCCTTTATTCAAGTCAATAAGTATTTTGGCACTCCTTCTGATACAGTGCATTCCTTTAGACATGAGTACACAGCGGTGAAGACAGGACAAGCCCCCGCCCTTGTGAACTTGGATTTCAACTTTGGGGAGATGTAATACATGTAAAAGCAAGTCAGTGCAATCACACATCGGCTGTGATAGGGGTCGCACCAAGAGTTATCAAAGTAGTTGATAGATTCTGATTACAATCTATAGGTTAATTGGCTATAGATTATCAACAATCTATAAAGTAGATAGAGAATATCAGGAGGAAGGAGCGTAAAGGTTTATAAAAGGTGGTCAGGGAAGCACTCACTGTGTAGGTGACATTTGAGCAGAAAACTACAGATGGTTCAGGGTGTTAACTCTGCAGACAACTGTGTTTCAGTCAAAGGGGACAGCAGGTGCAAAGTCCCTGAGGCAAATGCATTCTTTTCCTGTTCCAGGAATAGCAAAGGAATCAGGGTGTCTGTAACAGAGCAGGCAGCTAGGGTGGGGCGTATGGGGAGGGGTGGGAGGAAATCATAACAGATGAGTTTAGAGGGGACCAGACATGTAGCTGTATCCGGGGGTTCTTAACCCCAGTCACAATCACCCTGAGGAGCTTCTTAAAAACACCAATGACTGGACTCAAGCCTAGACTGATTAAATCAGAATCTCTGGAGGTAGGCTTGGGAATATGTTCGCAGCTTTCCTAGGTGAGGCAAGGCTGAGGACCAAAGCCACTGGTGTTTTTGAACAGAGGCCTGACCTAATCCAACCTCTTCTAGAGACAGCCAGCATTCTGTTAAGGCAGAAATGCAGCCTTTCACCACCATAGAAAGGTAAGGGACAACACATTCAACATCTTAACTCATTGGCATGGATGACTTCCTCTTAAAGTCCCAAAGGTTCATTGTTTCTGGTTTGGTGGGGGAAGATGCTCAAAAACTGGAAGGCCCTGGGTCCCGATGATGACCAGAAGAGTGCCTCCAAAGTGGTGCAAAACTGGAACAAGCAGATGGCTGGTGGTAGAGAAGATCAGCTTGGGGAAAGCTCAGTAGCGAAGTGGTTTGATAGGACTCTGGGATTGCACAGGGCTGGATCTGAGGCTGAGCCAGATGTTTACCAGCTGTGTGAACTTGGATGACTGGATGATCATTTCTCACCTCTGAGCCTCAGGATCCTCATCCATAAAGTGAGATAATAATATGATTTACTTCATTGGGTTATTAGGAGGGTGAATTGAGGCATGTATTTCATGTGCTTAGAACAATGAGTAGCTTAGCATGTATGGGTGGAGAATTAAGAAGTGGCATAAAATCCAATCTAAGAAATGTCAGATGTTACTACTATCATCACCAGCTTTCACAGTCTTGACATGGCCTGACTTGTCCTTTCTTGAGCCTCAAACAGTTGAATTGTTAGCAAAGGTGTTCCTGGCTCTGGGCGAAGGCTGGGCACCGTGGCCACACATTTCCTTTCCAGTTGACTTTTTGAGCTTTCTAACTACATTAAGAGTTACCTCAAATAAATGAAGTTTTAATAGTTCTCCAATAATTCTTTCTCACTTTTGAAGACACTACTTTAAATGATTGAAATTTTTTAAAAACTTGAGGTTTCAATAAAATGTAAAATCAATGTACATTCAGATTTTCTGGATGGGCAACACTCATGTTCACAGGAAACATTTTAGAATATGCACAAGATCATTAAATGGGCAATAGGCAAAGTAAAAAGCTTAGACATTATTTTTTGAAGTATCTTAATGTTCCATTCAGGCATCTGGTAGAGAATTGGAAAATAGCAGTTACTTCTACATAAACCTTCAGGATTAAGATTCTTTGGGGAAAGACTGAAGTTTTCTTCCAAAATCAAGGTGCCATTTTGAAATATATCAAAGCTCTTCTTCAAGACAAATAATCTACCATGCATATTGTTAATGAAATGGATCTTTCTGGGAAAAATCAATTGTCAACATCTAGTTACTTTGGCTCTCAAAATGCTTCATTTTAAGAGAAAGTTTTAGAATCTCATACCCATAGATACATGTTGTGGTTTGGATTTTCTAAGGTCTTTATCCAACATAAACTAATAGGTAAAGAAACCTCCATCACAGGAGTCGGAGACACTGTCCCTGGTGCTCATAAACACTCCACTGTATTGTCTGAAATGACTTATCTCAGTCCTGACTGTGGGCTCAGATTCACTGTACAGTTCATCAACTTCCCAGCATGATGGATAATGAATGTTTCATTTACATCGCTAATTGCCAAGCCATGGTTCCCGCAACCTTTAACCCGTATGCTTTATTCCATTATCACCATATGTCAATATAATTGCATCTAACATTCCAAATGATAAACTTTCTTCTGTATAGAAAAATATTTTTCACAAAGAAACCATGTGAGGGCTGCTGATAAAATACAAGTCTATTACAGAAACTGACAAGAACTGAACCAGAATAATAGGTATATTCTCATAACTTGTCAAGTACGCCTTTGGATGAGGTCCTTCAACTTCATAGTCAGGAAAAATAATGGTATTTTCTGAAGGAGTTATCTTTGTTAGCCTCTAATTCAACAAATGCATGAAAACAACTTTCCAAAGTGATGCAGTGAAACAGTCAGGCCTATGTAATATCTCCCCCAAAATCTTTTAAAAAACTAGTTAGTAATAATTATATGATCCAATGGTATTTTCGATCTTTATCTGATTATCAGCCAGTAAACCAATAATGAAATGGTCCCTCAGCACCACTAATTGGGAATGGAACAAATTAGCAGAAAGGAGGGAAAACATAAAAAATTATAGACTGGAAGAAAAGTTGAAAGATCATATTGTCTGGCCACCCGTGTCCAGTATTCATTTAAAACCAAGGCACGAGACATACAGCAAAGTAGTTAGAAAATCATGTGCTTTACTGAGCAGTCCCCTGGCTGCTTCAGTCTGAAACTAATACAAAGTAATAGCGAATGTAAACTGTAATTAAAAAATAAAATAAAATAAAATAAAATAAATTAAAACCAAGGCACCCGATGAGGCTAGAACAGAAAGGGTGTTTTTGGTGTTGGCAGTCATTTGCACGAAGGCGGCCACTGAGAGTTACTGTGGAGTTGGCTTCACAGCGGCACCAGGAGACGTCCACACCAGCTTCAACCTGGGGCCACACACACTACACTGCACTGCAGGCTGGGGTGTGCTGGCTGCCTTGACCTCCAGGGTTTCCCATCTCAGCCAGTGATTCAGTGCATCCATCAAATGTTTACACTTCTTATCTGAGATTTATCCATGATGTTTTTTCTCCATGGCCCCTCTATCAGCAAATCCTCTCAGTTATAACTCAAAAATATATCTTGAATTTGTCTACTACAGCTCCAATGCTCCCCATCCTACTTCGGTCATTGCTCCCTCTTCCCTGGTCTATGACGGAAGCCTCTTATTTGTGTTCTTACCTTCTTCCCATCAATTCTTTGCCATGTCCCTATGCTTCTTACAGTTTTCTAATGGCTTATATTGTACTTAGAATAAGGTCAAATAAAATTCAATAAATCCAATAAAATTCAGTGTTCACTCTGGCCTGTGAGGCCTTGCCTGGTCTGAGCTGACCACCTTTCCAGTCGTGCCCTGACCCTCTTCTCCCCACAGTCACTGCTGCCCAGTCAGCTCCTGAAGGATGTTCTGCCATTTTCTGAATGTGCTTGTCTATTTCCTTCTTCGGAGCCTCTGCACTGCTATTCCCTTTGCCTGCAGTGCTCTTACCCCTAGTCCTCTCCTGGCTTATTATAGTGACCCCTGATGTACAAGTTCTGTCCAGAAAAAGTTCAACCATTGTTAATATAATGACAATGGTTTGTATGGCATTAATGTAACCTGGCAGCCAAGGAGAGTGGACTGGAATGTGCATGTGTGAACAATGATGACTTCACTGTACTAGTCAGTGGGGGCAGTAGATGCACTTGAGTGAGCATGTGGACTGTGTGGCTGTCACATTCGAAATGACTGAGCATGTAGAGCAAAGAATCTGCATCAAATTTTATGTTAAGCTTGAACATCTCCATGGAAACTATTCAGATGATTCAGAAAGTCACAGCTATGAGCAACTGGTGATTGGCAGCTTCATCACGACAATGTGCCTGCTCATGCATCACGTCTCATGCAGAGTTTTTTTGTAAAACATCAAATCATCCAGGTGACTCAGCCACCCTATCGCCCAGATTTGGCACCCTGCGACTTCTGGCTTTTCCCAAAACCAAAATCACCTTTGAAAGAGAAGAGATTTTAGACCACCGATGAGATTCAGGAAAATACGATGGGGCAGCTGATGACATTTGGGAGAACTGTGTGAGGTCCCAAGTTTCCTACTTGGAAGGGGACTGCGCTGTTATTGTCCTATGTACAATGTTTGTTGTATCTTGTATCTTCTTCAATACATGTCGCTATTTTTCAAAGCCCATGGCTGAATACTCTCTGGACAGACCTCGTCTAAGCTTAAAAATCACTTTCTCAAGGAGGTTTTCCACAACCACCCTCACTAATGTAAATTAGGTTATATTATCATATGTTCTCATAGCAGCACCCTGTGTTTTTCTCCATAGCACTCACATTAGTTTGAAATATATATTTATTTGTATAATTGCCTAGAGTCTAACTCTCCCATTGCACTGAAAGCCCGCAGGGTAAGAATTGTGCATTTACTCTCCCTCTATCTCTAGTCCCTACCATAACACGTATAGTATGAATAAGAGACCTGGTGTTTCATCTTTTACTCTACTGGATGCTAATTCTCCATAACCAAAGTGTACAGCAAAGAAGATGGAGATTTCGGAGTCAGGATACAGGTAAGCTAGCCAATCAGAGACAAAGAAAGTGTCAGGAAGCCCAGAAGGAAAGCAGGACTCTTGGGGAAGGGACACAGAAGAACTTCCAGAAAGGGAGAGGGTGGGCGAAGCAATGCCCTTCATTGGGAAGAACACTCAGCTTTTTTTATCATTTTGGTGGCAGTACAGGCGAGTGGTAAAGAGCATGGACTCAGGGCCCAGAAACAGCTTCTTCATATTTATATGACCTTGGGAAAGCTCTTATTCTCTCTGTGCCTCATTTTTTTTTAATCTGAAAAATGGAGACAATAGAACCTCTTCTCGGAGGATATGAGTTAATTTTGGTAAAACCTCTCAAAGAGTGCTGGCCATGTGTTAAGTTCTACATGAGTACGTTAGAAGAAAATAAAAGGTTGGGGTTCCAAGCAGTAGCTTGTTTTGGAGAGATCTCCTTGAGCATACCACTTTACATCCTAATGAATTATAACACATATTTAGTGTCCCAATAAACACCAAAGCCAGTAGGTCCACCCTGAGTCTCAGCAGTGACACAGCTCTAGGTTACCACCAACAATTTCACATCTCCGAGCAGTCAATGCACCAGGCTATCACAAGTCTTGGCAGCTGGACGACTTAAAAGGTGGAATGAGAACCAGACCAGAAGCCAGAAATCCTGGCTTTTAGCCATGGCCCTTCTGTTACCTAGGTGTGTGACCCCAGCAAATGTTCTAGGTCTTAGATCACTGTCTGTGAAACAAGGGCCTTGAATTTGACAATCTTAAGCTCTCTCTAAGCCCTCCGAATTATGTCTTCTGCTTCTTTGGTTTCTTTTAAAATGCTCTAGGCAATGAACATGGGGAGTATTGTGGTGATTAAACAGATGGCACAGAGTCAGAAACAAAGTAGACATTTAATAAGTATCAGCTGTATCCGTTTCTGCATTCCTTAACCGGAAGCCCTGTGATCTGTGGGACTTGTGGAGGGGAGCTCAGGAGAACGCCATGTGTGGAGGGTCTGGTGTGTGCCAGGTCCTGCAGGAGTAGCTTTGCAAAGGTTACTTTGTGTGTTCCTGCCAACAGCCCAGCAAAATAAGTATTAATATTCTGTGTGCTGGGTGAAGAAACAGAGAGTGCTTGTGAGGCTCAGAAGCCTAAATCATGTATAGTTCCCAAGTCAAATTCAGGGTATGCTGACACATCATTTGTCACCTCAAATAGTGGCATATGTTTCCAGGAGGGAAAGAAAAGGGACTAGTAACTTCACCAATGGAGACCACACATCTGGTATAGTTGGGATAACCGATGTCACTGGAAACAGCAAGATGGAAATACAATATCTGAACAGTGATAGTATTTTTACACATGTTCAGCCTCGTTGATACTCTACACACAAACACAAATGGAAACACAGAAATAACTACTTTATGAAGCAACACTGAGCATCTGATTTCCTCTTCGGTTTCCTCTGCTCATTTCTATTCTTCCTAGTCATTGGCTTCCCAGAATGCATTGACCATCACTGTGCCTGGGTTCCTGTGGTCTCCTCCGCCCCTCAGATTTATCCTCAGAGTCTGGATTCCTTACCTTGGCTCAGTCCCTGTCCTTCTGTAGTTATCCTTCACTTTCTCATTCTCAGAGAGAGGTGCCCTGCAGCCATTTGGGACATCAACAAGCCTTATGCCTAGTTCCTGGTTATGGAGGAAGAGCACCAGAACATAAACTGATGTACTCCTTAAAGATTAAACAGGACAATCAGTCCTGTTGTTGATGTTCATTTGACAGTAATTCCAGATTTAAAATGTAGTCACTAAGTGAGCATTCCCAAAGAGAGCGCAAAATAAGCAAGAAACCTTGATGGTTTCACAAGGCATAGAAAGAGGAACCAACCCAAAACCCAGAATTATCTTCTGGAGGGCAGGCCCCTGTAGTACAGGCTTCCCTGGCTAGGTAGGTGAGTAGGTAGGTAGAAATCCATCTGTGTCAGTGTGCTAGCAGGCATTGTTGTGAGAGGCTGCATTCGGCTTCAGTGAATTTGTTTTTGAAGACTCTTTCAACGCATTTGCCCATTTCATGATGGGAGGTCTATGAGCACACCTGCCCACACCACGCTGAATATTCAGCAGTTTTTGTCCAAAAGTGGTATGACCCCTGAGACCCACTCTATTCACCTGATCGCACCCCAAGCAATTTTTTTTGATGAAAAAAAAGGCCTCAGAGGGAAATGTTTTGCTGACGTGGAAGAGGGGAAACAAAACAATGGCAGAAGCACTAAGAGGCATCAACATCGACCAGTTCAAAAACTGTTTAGAGCAGTGGAAAAAGTCTCGATAGGTGCATTGCATCGAATGGAGAGTATTTTGAAGGGGACTGAAGTTTAAACATGTAGGAACAAAGACACATTTTTTTTTTATCAATACATTCCCTATTTTGCATCCCCCCAACCAAATGGAACCTTGTGTTGGCTGTGACGTGGGGAACCAGGGGAGGAGATGACCACAGGCCAGAAGGATGGAGCTTCCTGCTGTCTAAACTGTGTGCCTGTGGCCAAGTCATTTGAAATTTCCTGGCTTCTGCTTTCTAACCTGCAAATCAAAGACACCGTGACATTCGGCCTCTAAGGCTCCTCTGGTCACCACATTCGCTTTTAATGTTTAGTTCCCCGATCTGTACTGTGACCTGTCAACACTGGTGGGATAACATTTTCTATTTGATTTAAAGTCCAAATATGTTTATGTTGTTGCCCAGTGTTTGGCTGACTGTCTTCCTTACGGCAGAGCATTGACCCAAGGCATCGATAAACCACCCGCACGGAGGCTCAGGGCCTTCCAGGACTGTATTCCATAGCACATAGCATGACGGCTTCGTAGTGAATTATCTAATCCCTTCATCCTGAGTGCCCTGTCCACACCGAATTGCACTTTCCACCTTTGTGCCCATTTTCAAGACCACAAAATCTCTTTCTATTTAATATCCACCAGATCAAACTTTATTTTTTAACCTGGAAGAATTCAATGTTACATGCAACTGTGGGAATTTAATTATGTATTCCAGGTTCCATATTCTTATGCAAATGCTTTTAGTTTTAAATAATCACTGTGGGAACTCAAACACTCCTGAGAGACATCAATGGCATTTTACAATCCCAAGACAATGGAGCCCTTTTGTTCTCCCCTTTGTTTCCCTGTAGCATGAAGTTCAAATGCTTAGCCTTGCACTGACTCCCCACGACCTCACCTCTCTCCATCCCTTTACCTTCATTTGTCATTGCCATCATCCCCTCCACGTGCCCCAACAAAATCTCACTAATGTGAAGTTCCCCAGACACAGGAGTCATACGTCATCCCTCTGCCTGAGAGGCTCTGCCTCCCCTCCTAAATCTTAAATGATGTCAAGTTTTTAATACATAGAATATCTTACCTTATGCAAAGTAGAGACATTTATGGAAGTCATCTTCACATGAAATAGCACACATTGAAAGTATAACTGGATTACAAAGGGTTTCGGTAAATCTATGGGATGCAAGAGCCGCAGAGGGAATGTTTTCGGGGCCCCTAAGTTTGGGCTGTGGGCAAAGATTCAGAAGCTTATATTGTCCTATATAACACACTTCATTTCTTTCTCCAGCCGTATTCTCCAAGAGTAAGACAGGAATGAAGAAAGAAAGACCAAGGAGGGGCATAAAGAGAGAATAGGCAATTGCCTGTAGAGAATACTGTGGCAATCCAGAATGTTCTCCTGGGATTCCCATAGCCTCTGGGTGAGCCGAACATTTGTTTTCACAGCATCAAGTAAGCTTTTCACAAAAACCAGTGCAGCACTAATCCCCAAAGGTGCCCTTTATCCATTTCACTCTCTAAACAGTGCTCTTCGGAACTGTAGCAAATTGCACAGGTCACCTCTCTCAACTTTGAGACATCTTTATACCATTTGTTAAAGGGGAGAAATAGAGCATTCTTATGACCCCCTGCTGAGGCTCATCCCTGGCAATAAAGCATTTACAAAGAGCTTCTCAGGACTAGCTGTTAGGAGCTGTGTTTGTGGCTGTGTGCCTGTGTCAGAGTGTGCCTCTCTCTCTTTGACCCATTATTCCAGGCTTAAAAAACAAGCATGTTTTCAAATGGCACTAGGAGCTGCCAATGATGTATCACCATCATATCTCATTATTCTCCACTAAATGTGATAATAATGTGATCTGTTAACATAAAAAAAGTGTGACTTCACAAAAGCAGCTGGAAATGGACAACCACAATATGCATAAATCTCACTCCTACCATCGGCTACACACTGCTTGCCACATATTGTTAGAAGCACCTCGCATTTGCGAGTTCTCTTACAAAACACTTGCATTAGGTCTCAGCTGGGGCTGTGCATCAGGCAATTTGGGGGAATATTCAATTCTCAGTGGAAGCCAGAATTTGAATGCTCTCATCTTTTAGGAATCATTGAGCGGGTTTGGAGAGAATTCAGGCAGCTCAGGTGCTTCCACAGACATCTCTAAACTTCCACTCCTCTTTGTTCATTGCTGGTCCTGTGAATGCGGTTGAACAGATGCTCATAGAAAAAGAAAAAAGAACTCTAAATGATACCAACAGAAGTTTCGAAGAAATGTTATATTTAAGCTCACACTGGTCAGAAGAAACAAGTGTACGAAGAACTTTGAGAAATCACTGTCCCTGTCTATGAACCACAGGCGGCGGCAGCACCCAAGGCTGGGGTCTTAGCCCGTCAGGGTTGAACCAATGAGCCTGATGTCATGAGTTTAATCCTCTTAATTCTGGTAATAGATTCAGGCCATCTCTGGCTCCTTTTCTTGATATAAATTGGCTTCTAGCCTTTGCTTCCGTGTCTTTATCTGTACTCCCAACGCGTTACTTACCAATCCTGCCTTCACTCTGTCGCACTGTTCTCCACAAAAATAACAATGACTCTTGAGTCTGTATCATCACCCCTGCCACTAACTGAATGCTCAGACCCTTATTTTTTTATCTCTAATAGATGCTGCTTATTGGCTATATTGCCTTCGATAAACTTCAGGTATTTAAAACTCAAAGTATCCCAAATCAAACTCAGTATCTTCTTCTCTTCCTTTTGTCTCCTGGACTTGCTCCTCTCCCATTACTACTGATTGCATTTAACTCCAGGATCCTCAGTGGAATCCTGCAAATTATTGAACAGAATCCCAATGGCTCCTTGTGGTACATGCATGCAAAGTTTGTGGGGAGAAAGCCACAGAAGCCAGAAGGATGACGGATTACACCATTTGGATGGAGAGGATCACGCCTGGGCCCTTGTCACTACAGTAAGACTTGAAATGCTCCTTTCCCCACCTGGGGCCCTCTGTCCTTCCCTCCCTGCCAAAGAGTCACAGAGTTTGCTGCACCTGAGCATTTTAATTAGGAAAACATTTTTTCTTTATTTGCTTGACTGATTTTTTAAATTCATTGAAAATTCCTTTTTCCAAAAGCCTACCTTTAATTACATTTTCTTACAGTGTTTTGGCATACTATATCACCTTGATTCTTTGTTACAGCTTTTCTTAATCTCTTACCCCCAAAGTGCTTTTTTCTCTTTATTATTAGATTATATTGTTATATTACTTATTTATTATGATTTTATTCTAAGTTATCAATTTTTACTGACTTTAAAAAATTTGATCACTTGCCATGTTTCTTACGTTTGTTGTATATATTTCACTTTTCTGTCTTACAAATCTCTGTTCATTTCTGTCTTGAGGTAGAAAATCTGACCAATCTCACACTGTCACCCCTTTCCCTCCATAGCCAAACACACTGTGTGGTTCAAACCTTCGGCAGTTCCAGCCTGGCCTGTTTATGGTGATGGCCTCCACAGTCTCAACGTTACCAGACTCTAGTCCCGTCTCCCAGTGCCCATAGGAGAAAGCCAAATCTGATAACGCGGTGCCCAAGACCCCTCACACCCCAGTCTCTCCTTACCTGTCCACCCCTGACTGCAACTTTCCACTCTTCCTGTTCCACAGCAACACCCAGACTCTTGGCAGTCACCATGCTTTCTCCTTCACACGTGGCCTCGAAACATTCTCTGTCTAGGACACCTCTGCCCGTTCTTCCACCTGGCTTTTCTTCAACCATAAGATTCTTCTCAAGAGCCCCTGGCTTCTGGAGCCATCACCAACAGTTGAAGTACTTCATGCCTTCCCTTGCTTTTATATTTGTGCAATAGACCACGAGAGCCTCAGAACTCACAGAACTTCTTTCTCTGAAAGATGTTTGTCTCCTAAACACATGGCATTTCCTAAAGAATCATTTCCTTAGTTTTGTTGAAGGCGTAAGAGTCAAAACAGCATGATATAACTGATGTTAACTCTCTAACCAGATCCGTCTATTCTAGTCAAAAGAGACACACATCTCTTACAATAAGTGGAGTTAACGTTACTTTAAAAATGTTTGAAACATCTTATTAATCTGTTGATAAATATTACACTGAACTTTAAACTCACACACCACTCGCTTCTTTATAAAAATTCCTGAGGGGTTAAATGCTTAATTTTTGGAGCCAGATTTCCTGGGTTGCAAAGCTTCTCTACTTCCTAGCCGTGTGCCCTTTGGGGGAAAGTCAGTCTTCCTCATTTGTACAATGGGGACGTTGATGACAATGATGACGAGTATTGAGGGACTGTGGGCGGTAAACAAATGCACAGAAAGCCCTGAGAGCAGTGCTTGCCCCAGTTTGAGCACTTGCAGTGTGTTCTTGTGACCATTCCAACCTGAACTTGACAACGACCTGAGTGCAGCTACATCTGGTGATCAGAAATTGCGGGGATCTCAAATTTTCTAATGAGAAAAGAGCAAGCCTCAGAGTTGCAAGTACAGGGGAACCAGCAATTGCTTGGTAATAGCTAGCACACAGACGGGTCTGCTTTATCTTGTTCAATGAATCAGGCCCCAAATCTGAGTCTCTGTTTTGTTGTTTAGCATCTCAGGAAAAGATATGCATGGAAGCTACGAGATGGACTAAGGGAGTTGTCCTGATTGTGCCTTGCTGGGAAGAGCAAGTACAAACTCCTGAAAGTCGTTCTCTCCTGGGAAAGAGCCAAGGAAGAGCTCAGTGGGAGCTCGAGACTTTCTCATGATTTCCTTCAGCTTCCACCCTCACATTTTCAGACAGACAAGCAATCTTTTTACATTTCTGTGAAAAAGTGTTTGGAATGCACAGCTTCAAGACAAGCCCTCTCCAAGTATTTTATTATTTTAAGCCAACATAAAAAGCAAGAAATTTCACCTTCCAAATAATCTCTTCACTTTGGTGGTTTCTATAGACCAAAATACCTGTGCCCCACCCCCCAATTTTTATGTTGAAATCCAATCCTGACTGTGATGGTATTGGGAGGTGAGGCTTTCGGGAGGGGATTGGTTCATGGAGGTGGAGCTCCCATAAACGGGATTAATGCCCTGATGAAGAGATCCCAGAGAGTTCCCTTGCCCCCTTTCACCAAGTAAGGACAGGACACAGAGACAGTTGTCTATGAAGCAAGAAGCAGACCTTCATCTGACACTGAATGTTCCAACACCTTGATCTTGGACTTCCTAGCCAGTAGAACTATGTGAGAAATAAATTTCTGTTATCTGTAACCCATCCAGTCTATGGTATTCTATTGTAGCTGGTGGAACTGACTGGTAGTGCTGCTCTACCTTTGGTAAGGGCCTTTGTATCAATTGCCCCATCAGAACCCACCCATCTTTGATGTAGCCACAGCAACCACTATCATTCCCAGAAATGTGGTTCAAAGAAGTTTTGATTTGCTGGAGGTCACAGCATTAACCAGTGGTGGAGCCAGGACTCAACCGTCAGACTTCAAACCTCTCACCCAGTGGTCTTCCCACAGTTTCAGGGAATCATGCTCTTTTTCCAAATACCAGTTGTTACTCTAGGGGGTTCCCATGTGGAGGCTTCCTTTTGCAAATGGAACTTGGCGGATCAGCAGCAACATTCAAAACAGAAGAGATTACTGCACTATGCAACATCTCTAGAAGGCCCTCCACTTGGAGCCTACTTGGGAGCAAGGAAGAGACATCATCAGTAGGATCACCAAGCATCCCCATGAGGTCTCCCACATGCTCAGGGCTGTGAGATCATCGTCCCCCCTCTGTTCCTCACCAGCAACAACAAGGGGGGTTTTGAGTAAAATTCTGCTCTTCCCTGTCCTTTCATTCCCTGGAAGCTTCACATGATTAACAACTAAGGAGGATTGTCCACAAATTTTCAACACGCATGTCTGCGTGCTTAATGCCATATCAGGAAAGGAAGGGCTGGGCAGGGGTCCTGCTGGGAGAAGCCCTGCTACCTAGCTCTGAGGATGAAATAAAGAGCCCCACGGATGAATGTACAACCCCATCTTTACAAGGAATAGCATCTACATGACACCCATGACCAGGAGAGCAAAAGCAAGGGGAGCAAGGATGGGGACATTTCTTAGTTAAGAAGAATTTCCTTGGGAAACTACAACATGGCACTTTCAGATGGGCCAGTAAAAGGCAGGATGGAGGGAGGAACCCATAAGGAGTCCTTCTTCCAGCAGTTTAAAGCTTCTTTTTCTCCATAAATCTGCCCTGAACCCTCCAGGATGACACTGTTCATAGTCCAGATAAGTCCCTAACTTTATGGTGATTTTCTAAAATCTTGTCTGTCTTTAGGGAGCAACTTGAAGAAGACCATGTCTTTGTGTCTTAGCAATTATCATGCCTGGTTCTGGGCCTGGTTTATTGAAATGATTGAGAGATAAATTAGTGATAAGTCAACGAGAGAACACTGTAGAGTGACTGGTCGCAGTGAACCCCTAGTTGCAACGGAGAATACTCATGCCACTAAAACATCAGAACATTTCACACAGGATTCTGATATCTGGATTCTCAGATCTAAGAAGCAGGACATGGTAAAAGTCCCTGACTCTGTTCATATCTCTAGACAATGATTTGATGTCATTGATATTCTTCTTGTACCCACCAGGCAATCTACTTCCAACCCCTACCGCCGGGAAATCTGCATTTAATTAAATTAGAATCAGTGCAGGAAAAGCAAAGGAAAAAGTGGACAGTACATCTTATCAAAATAAGTGGGAGAAAGGCTGTGTTTTTCCGTGTTCACTGAGTGTGGGTGTGTGTTTGCCATAAATTAGGCCTGCTGTGAGAATGACGCTGAGCTTCCCAGATGGCAAATTTCAGACTGAGATACACAAAGAGAAAGGGTTTTACTCTTGAATTAATTCTGTTCAGTTTATTTGGAGTGTAATCAGATCCAGCACGCATGCAAGAAACAGCATGGGTAGAAATCCAATGAGGTTTCCAAGTACAATGAAAGATAGTTAATGAGCAAACTTTCGGAAGTCAAGAACAGTAGGTTTTATTATTATTTGGAGTTCAAGTTTAAAAATGATTTTTTTCTTTTCTATTATTTGTTATTGTGAAGTATAATAGAAGGTGTGGCTATGAAGGAGATGGTCAAAATCTGCTAGAACATATATTCAGAGAACTACAAATTCATGTCTTAGATCTAGAAATTCTTCTTTCTTATTTCTGACACAAAATGCCTTTTTTTTGTTTTTGCTTTAGTTGTTACCCTACATGAATTCGGGACGGATATCAAAAAGTGCTGCCCTTTTGGCTCCACAAGGAGACCACTCTTGCTAACGAAGAAAGTTTGGGCAGCTTCACAAGCAGGACCACAGATCACTAGGTTGGACTTGTTTCCTTTCCGTATCAATTTTCTGCCTTCCAAAAGCTTTGTTTGGTTCCTAGCTCAGTCACTCACTTCAGTGTGAGACACCGCTTGACCTCTGCAAGCCTCTATTTCTTTATCTGTAAAATGGGATTGAAGAAAGGATCTAGAGCACAGGTGGCAAACACAAGGCCTGCGGGCCAAATCTGGCCCTCCACCTTGTTTTATCTGGCCCGGCACCTTGTTTCTACCCAGCAGCAGTGCCGAGCTCTCACTTAACTGCTAAGGAGTAGTTACATTTATACAATCCTAAATTACATTTGGCCCTTTGAAGGCACCTGGGAGGCTGATGTGGCCCCCGGTGAAAATGGGTCTCACACGCCTGATCTACAGGGATCGACCTTCGCGAGGAGTTGACAGAACACATGTGCAGGCTGAATTACACACAGTGCTGGCCAGGAGCAGGGCCTCCTTTAAACCTCTTTTCTTCTCACTCTTACCCCTTTCTTCACTCTTACCTTCAATGAATAGATATGTATAACTGATCTTTGGAGTTAAATTGACCTTGCCAGTCATTTCTTCCCTTCATTTTGTGGCTTCTAAAATTCATTACTGCAGAGTGGCCAGTGAGCCTGCACAGAGGAAACTCAGCTCTCCGTGGTGGCCCTGAATACACCTTAGTCTATGGCATTGTAGCCAGAGCCAGATGAAGGCAGGGCCTACCCCGTACAGTCTTTATCCTCCATGCCTACATGAGAAGTGGGAGATACAGTACGTGAGGGGGTTTTAGTATAATAAACAGTATGCTTCCATCCCCAGTACTTCATTTAACTTCCTGGAGTGTGATTGGGAGTGTAACCATACCCGGCCAGCATGGTTTTGGTCTCGTAGAAGCGAGATTGTGGGACGTGCACTGCTGATGGCTGAGGTGCTGCTAACAAGTAACGGAGAAATGACTCAAGGAACAAATGACAGACTTGGAAGACTAGACAGAGAACCAGACCTCGCTGCCTCCGGACTAGACTCAGAAGACTCTAACTGAGGGAGAGGAAAACAATCAGAAAGGAAAGGAAGAAAGCTTAGATGCTGGAAGACTTTGAGCAAGATGCAGGCAGGACCCTGAGGTAAAGCATGTGTGTATCAGAAAGTTAAAGAACTTTGACCCATGAGTACCTTCAGCCAAGTGGTCAGGGCAGTAAAAGTCCTGCCCCAACCAGAGGGGCAGACAGAACTGTGTGATCACTGTGGAAACCTTTATAGATACCAAAATCTCTGTTTGTTTAGTAGCAACTGTGTCAAAATCAATACTAACTTGCTTAGTATAGATTATGATTCATCCATACTCAAACGTGACAAAAATTGTGTTAAAAAGAGTTCACTGACCACAAAAGAGGCAAGAACCACTTCCAGAGTGCCTATATTCTTGAAATGTCCCCTATGTGGCAAACACTTAGTTGGAACGTGTAGTAGCAGCAGTGGAGAGATCAAAGATTTGGGGACTAGGATCCCAGCTTTTTCTTTCCTTTTCCTTTCCTTTCCTTTCTTTTCTTTTTCCTCTTATCTTCTCTTCCTTTCCTTTTTCTTTTCTTCTCTTCCTTTCTTTCTTTCTTTCCCTTTCTTTTCTTTCTATCAGAGATGTGGTGGATGATTTATTTGGAAATAACAAAGCAAAATGCAGTTGAGGTACTTTTTTACTGTCATTTATGGGCATTACTTTGAATTTGAAATATCCAAATTAGTTTTCCAATTTCTCTTCCTTACCTGTAACTGCTCCCCCAAAGTGCTACTGTGGGTTTCGGCGACACATTGCTAACATCCGTGCAGTTAAACAAGTTTTGTATCAGACAGCGCTTTGGGAACGGAGGACACTGGACACGGAATTCACCTCTGCCCCTCCATTTGTTTACTAGACTGATAAAAAATCAGCGATGATTTTCATCAATTTAAGATTACTCATAATTGTTGGATTGTGTGCATACATTATCAGAGAGTGGAAACAAACACTGAATAACATATAAATAAGTTACAAGATATATTCTACACTTAACACTTTTCAAAAAATACCTCCTGCTGTTAAAGCCCATGCCCCATAAACATCTTCAGTAAAGCAGTGATAAAAGCAAGAATAACAACCCGCAAATGATAAATTGGTCAAATTGAGAGAAGTCAAAATAAGCAGTATTTTCTTTACCAGTCAAATGCACAGGTTACACACACACGCTCACCAGCAGCTTTTTTCCTTGCACTAGATTATAAAACAGTGATTTCACTTGTTCAGAAGCAAATA
>VMDR010009265.1:0-33959 GCA_007922815.1 Macrotus californicus
GGAAGACTCACCCTTCTACCAATACACAATGCACGGAAGACTCACCCTTCTACCAATACACAATGCACGGAAGACTCACCCTTCTACCAATACACAATGCACGGAAGACTCCATACACTCACTTGCTAAGACATTTTACCTGTTCCTCAGCTTTGACATGGAGACTTTCTAGCTGGGCTCTATCGTTTTCTCAGCAGCTCCCAGGGACCAGCAGTTACATAAATTTCCTCGAATTGTCTCCAGAAACACACGACTGCTGACAGAATGCTGTTATACATTAGCTTCCAGGTGACAACCATTCACTAATAGAATTTCTCTCTCATAATAAAATATGGGCTAGCTTATTAATGTCAGTAGTTAGAAGCATATGATCAAGACCCACTTAGAGCAAATGATGAGACTTGTAATATTACCTGAATGTGATTTAAAGAAGGCTATTTCCTAATTACTACAACCAATTTGAAGACATGAATGAAGACTTTTAGGGCCCAATGGAGGGATGTTTAAAATAACCTAACCAACCCCATTGCCCAAGAAGGACAGAATGATTTGCCTAAGTTTCATTGCTGAGCCTTGAAGAAGGTGCTTCCATCACCTAGCGAAAGCCTTTCGCTTCACTCCTTAACAATCCACGCACACAGTGTGTTTGTGTCACCGCTGAACACTCACTCACCTGTGCCCATTTCTTGTTCCAGTCTCCACGGCCATATCTGCTACTCTCCTTTAGGACCCACTTGTGGCACTGGAGGTTGGAAAGAATGTCACAAAACGCGGTCCCGTTTCCTCCAAACTCATAGTCCATCTTAAAGAGCCAGCGTTGGACTCCCAGGTGATCGGCGACCAGCTGAGTCAGCTGTTCTATCATCTGTGGGGACGAAGCCACAGCAACATTTAATGCAGCTAGTTTCCTGGATTCCTTTTTAGGGTGCTGGACTTCTCACATCTCTATTTCGAATGGTCTGTCCATTTGGTTATCCTCTAGTTATTCAGACAGGCGGGAAGAAGTTTTAAGTGATGTGTATGTGATGTGAAGAAACCACTAACCAATGGGAACAAAGGCATGTTTAAAAGTATAGTCTTATTTGTGAGAAATTCTGAAATTATCATTTGCCTGCTTTTCAAGGCAAAATAAAGAATCCTTGAATATCTGTGATTGAATCTTGGTATTGTTTTCTCTTTTTCAGAGAGTATGTGTTTACTTATTGATTCAAGTGGTTTTTTAGTTTCAACAGTATAAATTAAAGCTAAAGACCGCACTAACTCTTTATAGTCTTGAAAACTAACTATTTGGTGCTTTGTTGAGTCTTTAAACGTTATAACCTATAAAACATTTAACTTTTTCCTCATTAACACGCTGGAATGCATTGTTTGGTCAGGTGGCCTGGTATACTGTATCATATGCATTACATGAACACAATAGATAAAGGAGAAAAAGCACTCATGGAAGCAACTTTCCTGGAATACAGACCTATCCTACATTTTATCTGAAACAGCATTCCCTCAAGAACTGGGCTCAGTCACATGGAAATGTGAGGGATAAAAGTCCAAGCCCTAATACCATGATAACAATAATGGTAATAATATCTAACATTGCTCTCAGTAGGAGCCAGGCCTTTGACGAAGCTCTTCACACTAGTTTTCTCACTTTGTACTCACAAAACCTATAAGGTAGGCACCATTATTATTTCCATTTCATACATAAGTAATTGAGACTCGGCTAATTTGAGTAACTTGCCCGTGACCACGCCGCCCTGAGTGGCAGAGCAGAGCCTCCACCCAGGGAGCCCCGACCCCGACACCCGCAGTCGTTCTGTCTGCACCGTGCTGCCTAGCTCAGCCCTTGGAGTGGTGGAGGGGGAGGTGGGGCGGAGAAAGAAGTTAGGGGAGAAGGAGGAGAAGCAACTTTCCTTACCGCCAAGGAGTCATTGGGGATTACAGGTCATACTGTTCTAGTACAGCTGAGGGGAAAAAGAACTCACTAGATCACAAAATGTTGTTTTTTTTTTCCTGGCTTTCTCATCAGGCTTCCCAGGCTATACTTCCCAGGAAGAGACAAAGCAATACTAGCCCTTCGTGCTGCTGAGCCTGCCCACCGCTGTTCTTGGCTACGTCTTCCGTACTTCAGGAGCTTCTCTGCAACACTCTTACTCTCTTCTCTCTGGACGACTGTTGGCTCGCCAAATGGGTTTTTAATTTTTTTCTACTAAAAAATGTGAAAGGACTCAAGATTATGGAATCCAGTCCTGCTGAAGTCTGGAACTAGAAGGTCCCCATCATTCTGATTAAAGGCACAGTCTGCTGCCTTGGATTGTGCTTTTTTCAGCACATCTTCCTGGGGGTGTTACATTACACAGCAGTGTGGAAGTGACATCAAAATGGGCATTCTTGGGGTCCCTGGAAGCCCCGTGCAACCATGGGGTATTCAATGAGGGCAAAATGGGATTGTCTTAGCTCCCTAATTATCCAGTTGTATCTGGGGATAATTTGGGTGTTTAAATGACAAGCACTCTGGTCTGTACACCATATGGCCATGAGCATAGCCTACAAAGGTTTTTTACTGTGCCTTCCAAAGTCATATCCCTTCTTTCTCCAGTGCCGTGCTGAGAAGATAGATTCTGTATTTCCTCGTATTTTCCTGTATCATGATCATACTTTGCAAAAGTAGAAATGGCCTTTGGCACGTTAATATCCTATCAAATTCTTTTGCTAGTATAAGGAAAGGTGGAATGGCCTAGCAATTTTTTATTGAATATTTGGATGTACTGTATATTCGGAGATTCGACTACTAACAAAATGATCATCTGTTTCTTCCAAATCCCATTATTTGTTGCTCCTGAGAATCCAATAAATGGGCACCTGTTGATGGATCCCCTACAGTAATGAAAAGGATCAATAGTATTGTAAAGACTGCACCACCGGAAAGAGTTATGTGCTATCTTCAAGTGAAAATTGTACAGTGCTTTAAAATAGCATCGCCATTTTTCTTTGCTTATTTAACCAAAGCTGTCAGTATTTTGCATGGAGCCTGTGCCAGAGCAAGCACTGGCACGTCCACTTTATGGATCCAAACAGGAAATGCTCGTTGTGCTTGAGCTCGACGTGACAGATCCACACATAGATGACTTTATCATAAACCAGATGACTCTACGCTGTTCCCAAACATTCATCATTTTCTGCTGGAGTCTCTCTGCTCAAAAGACACAGCGCAGTTTCAAGTTGCCGTCCACCTTACACTGGTGCAGAGTAGAGGCAGGAAAATGAGCACCGCTGAAACCCAGCTCACGGTCAGGGATACTCACTAACCTAAATGAAAATAATCACAGCTTTCCTTTCGCAGCGTTAAGTCCACAGCGCACATCGGTAAAAAGTCAGCGCTGTTGACTCATCGCCCTCTGCAAGTTCAAAGTGCTGACCCACTCAGATAGATGAGGTAGGACAGTCGCTCTCTGGAAAAATCCCAGCGGGGTACTTCAGTTCTTGATGACCTCAGTCGTGTGTTTTCCAAACAAGGAGAAGGGGACTCTGTTATAACTCTGTTCGTGGTGATGTAACGTGCCGTGGGTGGCATGACATCCCTCCGATCTGGTGGGTCTTAAACCCTCCTTCTGCACACCAGCATTAGAAGAAGGTCTCACTGCATCAGATGCGCCTGCATCTGTAACCGCAACCAACTTACAAAGTTCCACAACGTTCCACGGCAAAGATCGCCTGAGTGCTCACCAGTAAAGACAAAAGCAAGACTCGGTATAAATCCTGCACATATGTTCTAATGTGATGTATTGTCCATGTGTGAACATTAATGTAATGTACACGTGTGAAATTGTATCAGTTAAAAATGCACTTCACTTGTATTAAGTCTGTCGGGCAAGTATTCTACTGGGAGGCAGAGCGAAGCACTTTGTCATCTTCAAATTCTAGTGGAGGCTAATGACAAGGGACCTAACAGTTCGGGGGGAGCTCCTTTGCTACTCCTATTAAAACTGCCTGTGTCTTTTCCAGACTCTGTGACCTTTAAGAGCTACTTCCCTTATGAACCCACATATTGTCCAAGAACACTCTTACAAGATAGAAACATTTTAGGGCAAAATAATAAGCTAATAGTATCTTTAAACTAGTCTCTGAACAGTATGACTTGTTGAAAGGCTTGGTTTGGGGGCTCAGCGGATATGAGGCGCACAGCATCGGGATCGGGCAGCTGAGAGAAGAAGGAAGGATCCTAAACACTGTCCCCCAGAGACTGCCTCGTTGTGCACGGGTCTTTAGTTTCCCAGGAAGCGGGTGCCTGGGCCCAGCTGTGATCGGCTCAGAGTCATGGTCAAGAGGTGGACTGAAATGAAGGTCAGGAAATCTTACCAGCCGTTCATCTTTTTATGTCCTTTATTGTGACAAGGATAGCAGTTAAATGGGAGGACACCTGCCAGAGTTAACTCAGAGATATTTCTAGTGGCTAATATTTTTGTCTCCGAGTAGTCCAGGCCCTAACTATTGGCTGGAAGAGTACACAGCTACAGACCTAGCCCAAGGCAAAGCCCAGAAGCAGTTTTATTCCTGGGGCCATCTCATCTCCCCCTTCTGGGATTCCCCGCCCTCCCTTCATGGATCCTTCCTGAGGGACCAGAGGGTTTTTGTGTGAGTGAAGGATGTCTGTGGCCCTCTGCTATAGGCCCCCTGCAGCCTGGCTTGGCAGAAAGGCTCACTCCCCGGAGCTTTCTAAACCCGTACCTCTTACCTGAAAGAGTCTTTCACATTTCTCAGGGTCCTGCTCGATGACTGGCTAGCTAAAATGACAATGAACTAACTGATCCACGTTGAGGCAATACACATTGATAGAAGATCGGCACACTAACAACATCTTCAATGTCTTAATCCAAATGAGTAAATATTTGGGGAATTCCAGCAGTTTCCACAAGGACAATACTTTTAAGCCTCAAGTAGATCCCAGCAAACTAACCCAAGTATCCCACATAGTCTTCACTGGGCAGGGCTGGCTCCAGAAGACCTGGAGTCCCCGCAAGCTCAAAAGGATGTGCTATGTCCTGTCCCCCCCACACACCTGCTGGTGACTAGAGATGTCACATACTCCAGGAGGGACTGGCACATCGGCACTCTCAAAGACCCGTTTGCCTCCAGACTTGGTGCTATAGAGATGGGCTAGTTCAGGCTCTGGGCCCAGGATGGGGATGTCTAACATATCCGCCACGGCCAAGTCATCTCTGTGGAGGAACCCGCTGACTATGTAGGCCTCTCGTCCTCGGATGAGGTTTTTTATTCTGTTGATTGCCTTGGGGCTGTACATCAGGTGAGTGGCCAGGCACATGTGATGCTTCTGGGGGAAGAGCAGATTATCCTTGTTAGAAGATGTTCTTTCTCTAGTCCACACACCTAATTTATAATGTTGCACACCATAAATGCATTATTAATAGCAGGCTGGGTTATGACCTATCCTGTTGTTTAGCAGTTTAAATTGATAAAAGCTGTTGGGGTGAGGCTCTATAATCGCTCACATCTTTAGTGTGTGGGAAATAGGCTCACTGGGAATAGAACTAATTACTACACATCTGTATTTATTTGATCCATGTGGAATTATCCTTCTGTCAGAAGGAAAAGAGGCTGGCGGCCTTTGGATAATAGTGATTCATCTCTGCAACGCTTCTGGCATGGTTGAACACTAAAGCGTCTGGAAAATCAATACAAAAAATGAAGAGAAACGCCTCATCGTATTCTTCACTGTACAGGACTCCTAATCTGGCAACCCTTTAAGTGATTCGGTAGGAAAAAGGCACTTGGCTTGATACTCTCTTTCCCAAGTTCTGCTTCAGAGACTATGTACTTTTATAATGATCGTCATGGTTCTTGGCCAACGACTCTGAAAAGGATTCATGAATAAAAAAATATTTGAAAACTTTAGCAAGACTCAAGCTCATTTTCCAATGGAAAACTCTTTTATTTTATTTTTGATTATTTAGACCCAGCTCAGAGATACATGTGATGGTCTCATTCAATTAAATAAATAATTCTGGCATGTCTGATAGAGGCTGAGGACCAAGCCAGATGGTCATCACACACCAAAACGAATACAACCACGCTTCTGCATTCAAGGAGTTGGGATGCAAATGCGTGCCATTAATGAATAACTAATACAGAGCAGAGAAAGGCCATAATGAGCTACAGAAGGCCTGGGAGGCATGGAGAAGGGAGGCAGAAGCCACATGCTGATGGGGAGAGCTGAAAAGGCAAATCATTCATTCTCCTCGGGCCTCAGTTTCTTCACCTGCAAAATGAATAATAATGCTAGTCCTCATCTCATAGGGATGCTGTGAAGGTTAAATGAGATAATGCATGGAAAGCACTTAGCACAGTGCCTTGGACATAATAAGCACCTAATGAATATTACCTACCATTATTACTATGAGAGAGGTTGGAGTTGAGGTGATTTCTGAAGGATGGGCAGGATTTTAGCAGGTGAGGATGGACGTGGGAAAGGCTTCAGCCAAGGATGAACTACAAGAAGCCATGACCGTGCTCACTTCCTCTAGAGAAGGGCTGGGGTTGGGAGTCAAACAGGTCTGGCTTTGAATCTGGCTCCATCACCTATAAGCTACTGGAACCTGGGCAAGGAACCTAGACTCCCTGAGCCTAAGTTTCCTGTCTGTTAAATGGGAATAAAAATACCTATTTGCTGGGTGGCTCTAAGGATAAAGCAAGATCGTGAATGTAAATACCTGTGATAATGTGTGGCATTGAGTTACTATTCAGTAAATGATAGTACTTATGATTACAGAGAAAATTCTCTTCGTAAAGCCATTAAAATGTCATGCAAATAACATAATGCAAGATGCCAGAGTCTTAGGGAGTTCAAAGGATTTTGTAGACTCACAGCTACTTCCCCAATTCTAGTAAAAATTATCTACTCCACATGGCATGAAAATGTGGAGCCATGTCGAGCAACTATGTCTGGGAGTATCAGTGACACCAGTGTGCACACTGTTGGTGAGCATCATAACTGCTGAGTGTGGGAGGAAGAGGCTGCGGAGAGCCCTGGGATGTCGGTCCTGCCCGAACTTGTGACTTGCAAGTTGACTTAGAAAACTCAACCTTTCCGAGCCCCAGGCCCCCGTATTCAAATGGAGGGCTAGACTGGACGTCTCCAGGGTCCTTCCAGCTCTGAAATAACTTTTTCTTTAAAACCAGAGCTCTTCTGGACTTATTACTTAATGGGTACAGAATTTCTGTTTGGGAGGTTGAAAAAGTTTTGAAAATGGACAATGTGATGGTTGTCCAACAATGTGAATGTGCCTAATGCCTCTGAACTGTACACTTGAAATGATTATGATGGTAAATTTTATGTTATGTATACTTGACTCCCCCGCCCAAAACCCCAGAGTTCTTCTGAAAAGAGGATTTATTGCTGTATCCCCTATTGGGCCCTTCCTCCAGGGTAGGTGTTCTATCTAAGCTCCTTAGATCCACATGCCTTTTCTACCATAATATAAATCCATTTTCACAACCTGCTTCCGATAGTGCAGTTCTAGGAAGCCCAGAGTTCCACTAGACAATGGCTGGTAACAGCTCAAGTGAGTCTGTGTTTCCTGTCTGGTTGATCACGGTCTCTCCCCCTTGTTTCTTCCATTCCTTTCCTTTTCCCACAAATAATTCCAATCGGGAAATGTAAAAATATTGTATGTCTGGGAGAACTGGTGAATGGCACATGGCGGGCTCTTCAGGGTACCTGGAGTAGTGCTTCAAGGTGGCAGTCCTTGCACATTAGGTTCATGACGTCAGAGCATTCTGACCTGCCTTCTCTCCTCTGATGCACACCGCACCATGCTGGTTCACACCCCTTTTTTGGAGATGAGGACCCGAGGCTCAAGTGATTTGCCCAAAGTCACCCAGCTAGTTAACAGCAGAGGTAGGATTTAAACCCAAGAGTTAGGACAGTCGTCATGCCACAGCTGCCGCAATCTCTCCCACGTTGCAGGTTGAGGAGTGAAGGGCTGGTAAGCTTCTGAGGTGTGATGAGGGGCAAGCAGATGCAGCAATGAATGTAATGTCAAAGTTCTGAGCACATCTCCAACCAGGATGAATTTTTACCTCCTTTTGGTTTGCTTGTCTCTGTTGGCAAGCACTCCACCCGACTCTATATTACAGTCATCTGTGGGATTGCCTTATTCTTCAGGCCGGGTGGTACCCTGATACTGTGTTCAAAACGTGTTTATAAAGGTTTGAGCATGAGTGAGTGGCAGAGGACACGTTCCTGACTGCAGGTCTTGTATGACCATTTAGAGAAAATCAGTGTCACTGGATCCAGGCAGTGGATCACACAGCAGACAAAGATCTAAAATGGTCCTAATTCCACAGCATTACAACTGCATTTCATTTATCACCACTATTTTTTTTTTTTGACCTGAGACAAAAGGTAGTTGTTTGGGATGTCTTTATACACATTAAAATCTTCAAAAATAGACACGATGACTTTATAATAGAGCCTTTACCCAAATCCAAACATTGTGCAAACATTGGAGAGATGTACAAACAGATTTTTGGCATACTTTTAAAAAAATCTCCTCAAAGTCAGCCATTTGGATGAAAATCAGCAATGACAGTCTCTCAACCCCATTAAAAAGAAATAACGCAATAACTACAGATGAGCAGGAACAGATTTGAAAGTGATAGTTTAATTTCTGTACTCTAAAAATTTGATTGCCTATGAGTGATTACTCAAATAATTTAAACTGAAACTATGAGAAGTGTTAAGATGTACTTAAAATATTCCCTTGTTGTTTCTACTCACAAAGATGCAAACCTGAGTTATGAATAAAACACAGTGCACCTGTGAGCGCTAACTGCCTCTCTCCTGCTTGAAAGTCGGAGTGGGCCGGCAGGAGCACCTTTCTCAGGTAATGGGATTATGGGGCTAGGAAGGACTTTGAAATGATAACCCACCCCCTCATTTCATAGATGGAGAGCAAAGAACAGAGAGGTAAAGGGCTTGCTCAAGGCCACAAAGTCGTCCAGGAGCAAAGCAGTCATTCCAATTCATGATAGTGTGCTGGGGTCAGACAGATTTTGGTGCATCCTCTCATCCCACTAGTAATTTGGGAATAGAAAAATGAGTCTTGGTTTCCTCACCCAGCGAAGGAGATTGATCATTTCTGTCTTGTTACATTGTTCTGATAATGAAATGATACAATGTATGTAAGCATTTTATACAGGTTAAGTTCACTCACTTTCCTTCCCCCCAAACTAGTACCCCTTCCCATTCCATGCCTCTTTAATGTATATGGGCATTTAAGATGTGCAGAAACTCTTTATTAGTAGCTATCAGGACAAAAATCAAGAAATTCTACACAAATTACAGTTTTTTCTGCTCTGCTTCCTAAAGCCCACAGTAACTCTGACACTGAGGCCAGGGTATGACTAGCAAGCACCAGAGCGACCCTTGCACTGGCTGTGGGTACTGGGAGGTTCCTAAGACTATATAAGTAAGTGGTGATGGTCTGTCCTCCTGTCTTTTCCTTTGCTTGTCCCCCCCTCCCCCGCCCCAGCGTTTGCCTCCCTCTTCCCCAGCGCAGAGGTGCAAATGAAACAGAGAGCTTTCGGGGGAACATTAAGGTATCCAGTTATTAAAAAGTAAAATCTTCCTCTTGGTAGAAGAGAGCAAAATCTGATGACAATGCACTGAGTACACAGCAAAGTAGAAAGGGTATAGCAACCCTCCGCAGCCTGGGCAGGCCTGTTCTGGCAGACAGGGGTCAAAGTCATGGTGCATCCAAAATGTTAATGGGTAGTAACTCAACACATAGATACTTCCTACATAAAGCATGCGATCAGTCTCTCTGGCATGCAATCGGGGATGGCGTTGACCTTGGTGCATCCCACTTGTGAATGGAGAGCTACCTTTATTAGTAAATTCAGATTCTTGATTGTACCAAAAAAAAGGTCTCCTCAAAACTGCCCAGTTCATTAGGTATTAAAATGTTGGTTGGAGAATATAGGAAGTTTAAATTCTTGTTCAAATACAGAGGAGTTCATCCCAAGCCATCTCTTGCACTGCCTTCCTCTGGAACACTGCCCTTGTGGTGCCATGAATCCCCAAAAGCTCTCACCTAGGGATGAAATTTCACTCAGAGTTCTTTCCATTCATTGAAAATCAGTACAAATAAAAAAAAAAAACGACTTGAACCTTGTTCATTATGAACTATGTGATATGGTAAATAAGACCAAATTCCCCTGAGGCGGGTGGGGGTGGAAAAGAACGGATGGAATGGGAAGGAATACCAGTGTGGAAATCAGAAACCAGGAAGGAGCCCTGGTCTAGATTCCGTCCCTAACGAGCTTCGTGAGCATGGGCAGCCCAGCCATTCTCTGCCTTGTTGTCTTCCACACAAAATGGAAATGGAACCGGAGATGTTATAAATTCACCTACTTGGTGGTACCACCCAATAACCTCAATTAGGCTTCAGCGACAGAGAAACTGGGAAGGGATAGCTCAGCTAAGTCTGAAAGTTAAACCGGGGTGTTTATTTCCTAGAGTCTAACTAGCAGCATAATCAGGAAAACTGTTACACTTGCAATAATATTTCACTGGTGTGTACCAGAGCGTTGCAAGTTATAAAATTTCCAATTTAATTTTACTGCATCCCTGAAGCCGTAGTAATTAGAAGATAAACTCACAGTGAAGATCTTTATAGCTTCAGGGGTGATGATTTTGAACCTGTCCTGCAGGTCACTTCTGTCCTCAAGGTTTCCTGATTTGACAGCTGCCTGTAGACTGAGGATTTTATTGTAATACAGCAGTAACTCATCATTCATTTGATGGGAGCAGATGTAGATGACGCTCACATTTTCATCTAAAAACAACAGGCACAATGTTAATTACTGGTATAAAGGTAAATGACATTATAAACCCTGGCATCGGATGGATGTGGCACAGCTTAAAATAAAGAGCATATCCAAAAGCCACATTAAAGTTAATTTAGATTGGTTTTGTACAGAGCTTAGCAGTGTGACTGGCTTTGGGGCACTTCAGCATTTCTCTAAAGAAAAGATAAATACAGGTAACACTGCCACCAAAAAAAGGGACACAATGATTCGTTCAGAAGGAGGGCTATAAGGTACCATGGAGGTATCCCTTCAAATAATACATAGGGAATCAGCCCCAGAACTCCCATTAACATCAGTGGGAATTGCGTACCGCTTTAAAAATGTATCCCATTAACTTCAGTAAATTATGAAACAGAGCTATTAACTTTGGAAAGCTGATGAAACGGCAATCTCTTATTCTGCCAGGACTTGGCGGGGCCAATTCCGGGAATGTCCTGTCCAAATAAATGGCCTGATTATGACCACAGCGACAGTTATTTCAGGAAACCGACCTTCCCCCGCTCCATTCCCACGGAGGGGTAGATTAGTTATACAGGGCATCCAGTAATACTTGGCTTAAAGGAAACACGGTCTTAATTTTACTGTTCTCTTCCTAAAGATGCGCTTCTTATTATGTACCTAGCAAGAAATCCCAATTAAATATCCCATCCAAATGGAATAGTGAGATGAGATTACCCAATGCAGGCTGCAAAATATTTTAAGGAATGTGGGCAGGAAATCAGCAGCCATAGAATTTCGTGTAGTCATTCATTGATTCACTTACTCATTCATAAAGTAACTGACTAGTAGGAGCAAAACACTTGACAAGACATAGGAGAAAATACACGAATCAAAGCAACTGAGATGCTGCCCGTGCGGAGCAACCGTTTCACATGCACTAACAGCCGTAAAACACGGTGGGGAATAGCAAGCACAAGGAAGCACGCTGACCAGGTGCTTAGCAAAGTTCAGAGGAAGGAGCACTGTAAGTATTTCCTCGGTCAGGCAGGGCTGAGAGGGGATTTGAAGACCCTTCCATTTGGTTTGGCAGAGTGTACAGAGCACAGGCTGATTAAATTCTAGCTCAGCTGCCTAGGGCCCCTGGGTATGTCATTTAACCTTTGTAGGCTCTGGTTCCGTCATTGTTAAGTGAGGGATAAAATCACCTAGGGCAGGCCACAATTTTAGGGAGTATTCAATGAAAGAATACATTACATATCTATTTTTCTATATGGGGTAAGCACAGTGTGTATGGAGAAAGACATACAGGTTAGGATAACTACAATACCTTTATTAACTCTGTTTTGCGTACTCACAACTGTATACCTACTTTTGTCAACCCCTGTGTCTGGCACATAGTAGGCACTCAAGAAACAGAACACATGCACGCATCTCCTCCATAGCTTACCCAACAGTTATTCCCTGCTCTACCTCCCACACCTGTGTCCCTTTCGTCACTCAGTGACTCAAGATTTCACACGAGGAGGTTGTGTTCTTTGTTGTCCCGTCTTACTGACCTTGTCTTTCCAAACTCCTAAAAGGTAAGGCGTATACTCTTTCTTATATTCTCCTAAGCCCTGGTATAGTGAGGAATATGCAGGAGGCACTCACTCAATATTTGTGGGTTGACTAAAAGGGTCTGGGAGAATGGAGCGATTCAGGAAGTAGGAAGTCTTATACAATTAGTGAGCCTTGCAGCACACAGGAGAACGCTCCGCCTCTGGAGACAAGCATCTGTGGCCAGCAGCAGTGTCTTCTGAACTGAGCTGGTGCTGGGCCCACTGTAGGTGCTCTGTCAGTGTGAATATATAAGTGGCTCCTATTTAATTTTAGGACCGAAATGCCACATGAATCTCAAAATAAATTAACTTAGGAGACAGTGGGTAAATAACCTGCAGCCCATTGCTGAATGATCAAATGAGTCATCCCACATTTGTGTCTTCGAGAAGAGAATAGTGCCTCTCCAAACTAGTGGTTTTCAAAACCAAGCTAGTATTTTTTTTTTAAGTATTGAAGAGGGACACAAAAATAAATTAAAATAACTTAAAGACTCCATAACAGAAAACCAAACTTTTCTTGGGAAGAAATTTCTAGGTTTCAAATGATAACAAATCATGTTGCTCATTTTACCTTTCCTGTCCTTTTCTGGCAAAGGAATACATATCACTAAGACTAACATCCAGTATTAGTGTGGGCTTGATTGTGAATCTATAAACGTCCAGCACTGACAGGTAATTGTGGGAAGGAATTA
Organism: Macrotus californicus; assembly: GCA_007922815.1. Taxonomy (NCBI): domain Eukaryota; kingdom Metazoa; phylum Chordata; class Mammalia; order Chiroptera; family Phyllostomidae; genus Macrotus; species Macrotus californicus. Next base: position 13,115 of record VMDR010009265.1, read on the forward strand.
ATATGAAAATGAAGATCGCTTTGACTGCTAAGCAATAGTCAATGCCAACCACTGTCTTTCTTATCTCATCCAGGACCTGGAAACACTAGCCGTTGGGTCTCCACCTAACACCCTGACCTCACAGCCAGTCTGTGAATGACAGGTTTTACCAACATGATCCACCAGGTTGTTTTTATTTCCCCTGGATAAACAGAATAAATGAATAAACTCTTTTACTAGGACTTAATGGAATACAAAAAGTAAAGCATAAGGAATATAGTCAATATTGTAATAACTATGTATGGTGTCAGATGGGTACTAGAATTATCAGGGGATCACTGGTATATACGTATCTAATTTCCTGGTTGTACACCTGAAACTACTATAAAGATAAATTTGTAAAGATAATCATTTATTCTTCCACAAAATTATTACTGATTTTCCTAGTTTCTTATTTTTACTTCACAAGCAAGTACTTTTTCTATCTTCTAACTACTATTTCTAAACTTTCATTGCTCCCCTTGAGAGGTTTTAGGATTGCCTTGCTATGTGATGAGAACAATGTGCCAAGAAAAGGCATTTGGCGCATAATCTCAGAAATGTCCACCTTAGCAATATTTTCCATTGCAGGTAGAACCTAGACTTATTGTTGAATTAGTTAAAGTAGAAGCCTAATACTTTCAAGTCTTTCCTAATAATGAGAATCTTTTACAAAAGAATTCTTTGGAGATGGTTTGTACTTACACAGAGGTAGAGACAAAACTAAGAAAAAAATTAATTCAAATAAATCAGAGTAAAGTCTTCCCTCTGCTGCACTTGAGTGGTTTCCACCCAGTCAGGTTTTTAGCTGAAACAGCTCAGCACTAACAAATCAATCTCAAGTCATTAAAAAAAATTTTTTTTGGAATGCTGAAAGAACAGTATTAGTGCCTAGATAATAGATTAAAGCAATTACACTATTATTATTTTAGGACACTGTACATTTCTAGTGCTGATGTATTTTTGTTACCACATGGCATTTATAAAATAATAATGATGCTGAAATATATGCACATCATGTAAAGTGTGTCATTCCAGGGAGCCGGCTAAGTTGGTCGTTGATCATTTAAAATTCTTCTTTGTTTTGCTTAAATAAGGGCCAAAGCAATTATGTTTTAAGTTCTTACTTGGTAACTAATAAAAACCCAGTTTTTCTCTCAGCTGAATTTTGGCGAGTGCATCCCAGACTGACTCAGGTTTATTGTTCAGCCCCTGCAGCCCTGACTCTGCACGCCTAGCCAGGACCCTGGCTTCGAACGGGGTCTGCCACAGCCATCGCATCCTTGTGTCCTGTGCTCCTGGCTCCAGGTGGTGTCTGACTCAGAACTGACCGAACCAGTACTGGAACTTGACTTTTACAAAGATGTATCTATCACTCAAGGTTTGTATTTTTAAGAATTTTCTGTACTAGGCACCTCCCGTTTCCTAATAACTAAATGCTATATATTTAAAGAAAATCTTCCTCATTTATATCTTCATTTCCCTCTTATTCTTATAATAAAGATCCAATGCTTTTAATTTCTGGTACCACCTACCACTCATTCCCCAGATAATGGACAGGGTCCGGCAGAAATAACGCCTGCTTGAGTGTGGCTGGCAGGGTAATGATATGGCTGTAATAATTTATAGTTTTAATTTGAACATTTCACCTAAAGTGTCATATGGGGTGCTTGAATGTAATATTGTTATGTTACAGAATTACATGCTTAGGATTTTGTAATAAAAAAGAGATGTTATTTGTGCCGGACCCTGTACAATATTGACACAAAAATGTTGACTTCGTTCACTGCAGGATTTGGTAAGTGAAGAAGTTTGGAGCTATAAGAAAGAAATTCTTATCTGAACCTACAGCAAAGACAATTTTAAAAACTACCCAAGTAAATGGGTTAAAGACATCATTTTAAGATTCCAGTTGACTTCACTATAAATCTATTCTTTCAAACAAAACACTCAATTGCCCTGCAAGTAAATTAGAAATCCAAGCCTTTTCATTGTAAGGGGGGTGGGGGGGAGAAGCTAAATAAATAATTAAATAAAAGAAACATTTTTATCAACATCCACGAATGAACATCCCAAAGAACCACCTGTGTAAAAGTATTTACTGTACCTAGGATGTCACACAGCCGCCCCAGCTGCATGTTCTGCCGTGTGTCGAAGTCAGCAATATTTTGTCGCACAGGCTGGGAATATCCTAAAAGGCAAACAAAGTGTCAAAACCCAGAAAGAGCAAGTCAGTCTGGCAAAACGGCGCACTAGGGTTTCAAAGTGTCACAGCTCACATTGCCAGGAAAGATTTTCCCTGAAGCATCTTGCAGAAACCACCTCACTTAAGAGTGAGGTCCTCGCTTCTCAGGGGATTAAGCGTTATTCTGGAGGACGTGCTAAGCAGCATCTCCTGCGACAGAGGTTTGTATTTTTCCATGCTGACAAAGCTGCTGGGAATCAGGGTTATAAAAACATGAGGACATTTTCTGACATTTAACATGAATGTTCAAAAGAGCATGGAAGAAAATTATGCTCAGGCTTAAAAAAAAGAACGATTTTGGCTTTTTAACTTATGCTTCCTCTAGGGCATTTTGAAGAGGTGTCCCAGGGTCATTCTAAACCGACACAAAGATTTCAGAGCAACCCCCTGATGTCAGGAATACGCATTTAAGTGATTCTAAATACTAAAGAAATATGCTTCTGCTCATGCACTCACAAGGACGTTTAACCTTTAAAGGGCCGCAAAGGTTGCTGCAGTTAGTGCAGTATTTTATCGGTACTAATGAAGGTCCTGCCAGCTGCCTTCGTGTCCAGGGGAAGTACAGCAGAAGGAACACACATGTGGGTTACTATTGTCCAAAAATCTTCCACAAAGAGAAAAACAACAATGCTTCCTGCTGGTATTTCAGGGGTTAAAAAACGTAAGTGAATGAAAACAGGCACTTAGAAGGCAGGCATACTCATAAGCAGGTGTAATTGCTTATATGAAATCCAGCAACTGTAGGTGCAACTTTTTGAAAAAATAAAATTGCTTTTCACATTTTGAAGAGATGCTTCAATGCCTCCTTGTGGTTAGTGGGCCCAAACACATGTTTCAAGTTAAACTGCTATAGATAAAGTGATTTTAAATACTGCATCTTCGAGATGTGACACAGATCCCCTTTTCAGCATAAGGAAAACTATGGCAATTCAGGCAAGAGGGCTTCAGATCAAATGAACTCTGATAATTGGCTCTTTGCTTTGATGTCAGTGTTTAAACACTAGAAAACGTCTGGAAATTAAATGAGTTTATAATTCATCTAGATGTCTCCCTTTGGCTTTAAGCAGATGAACTTAACTAAACAGGCAGAAGGACAAATGGGGTGTTTGAAAAATTATTAAATTTTAAAATGATTTGGGGAACCACCCCACGGAATATTTAAATTAATACAGACAGCTACAAACAACGCTGGCTTGGCGTATGGCCGCAGTGTCGTAACTCGGGATTTTGCATACGTGTGATTCTATCTGTATTCTGATAAATGTTTACAAAGAGCTATTGCGAATAGCTTATATACAAGACTCTAAGAAGGCAGGAAAAACGCCTAAAGAAGTAAGGTATGATTAAGAAAAGTGCCTGAGAGCTTTCCATGAACACATTTCCTTTCAAAAGTGAAGATAAAAGGTAGTGTGAGATGCCTCATTAAGATGATGTCCAATTTAAAATACAAAGGATGTCTGATCACTTTCTTGCCACAGATGCAGCACAGGAGTGAATATGCCTGTATTTCAATCAAGTGCTCAAGGTTAGTTTTCCAGCAAATTATTTAGTACCTCTGTTACCTCTGATCAAGGATGCATACACAGTGCCGACACAGAATTATGATAGAACGGGTTACTCAGTTAACTCTACAAAAACACCCACTTTGAAGACCTGTATGTTAACAATCTCAGAACAGTGCTATAGAGGATCACATGAAGTAACAGATATGAAAACATTTTCATATATGTGAAGTGCTGTGTAAACACAAGGCATTTAAACATTATGAGGTATGTGCACTTCCAAAGCTCATATGAACAACAAATTCTGTGTACGTTGCAACAGACTTCACAGACCATTCTACAGGGGCAAGATACAATGCAGTGCATGCTGCCATCAGCAGAGCAATTTTTTTAAAAATCAGATTTATTTTTATGTTTCATATATCCACGAAGTTCATGTGTCGACTCCTAGGTGAAAAGACATCAGCAGTGCTGACGGAATGTGTTAAATACAACAGAGACTTAACCAGGAAACTATCAGCAAGGATGTGGTGGATTTGGGAACTCCAGCACACATGCCCAATGGCAAGGAAACATCACAGTTTGGAATATGATCTACAAAGACGGGATACTGCAAAGGTCGGAGTAGAAACACTGGGGGAGTTCCGAGAGACCGTCTACTTCTACCCTATCACGTGATAGACAGGGAAATGCAGGAGAGTGCCTTGTCTTTGGTCCAAGGTTGCATAAACCTGACAATGACTGTGGAGTTCAAATGCTATGGACTTAGCGCCTGTGACAAATGTGGTTACATAAAATAAGAGAGAAGACAAGAATCTTCAAGTGTGAGCAGAGAACTCCAGGAGGGACCAAGAGCCTTTACCTCGTTTCTGACTTTTATTTTCAATTGTTGTGATAGGCAGGAGAATGGGCCTCCAAAGGTGTCCCTGTCTCCATCAAGCTGGAACCTGTGAATATGTTAGGTTACAGAGCAAAGGGGAAATAGAGTTGCCAATGAAATTAAGGTTGCTAATCAGCTGACCTTAAAATAAGGAGATTATCCTAGATCATTTGGCTGGACACAGTGTAATCAAAGGTCCCTAAAAGCGGAAGAGGGAGAAAGCAGAGAGAGTTAGAGATGTGGCTAGAGAAGAAAGGCGCAGAGAGACGCAACGTTGCTGGCTTTAAAGACGGAGGAGGGGGCCAAGGGCTTTCCTTGTTCATTCCTTTGTGGGTGGCTTCTGAGAGCTGGAAAGGATAGGAGATGGATTATATCACAGAGCACCCCACCGCCCCTGTAAGGAACATAGCCTGCCGACACCTTGATTTTAGGGCCCTTTAGACTTCTGAACTACAGAACTGCAAGGTAATTAACTTGTATTGTTTTAAGCCACAAAGCTTGTAGAAACTTGATACAGGGTGATAGAAAACTAATGTGATTGTCCAGCTTCCCTTACCCCCAGTGTGTACCACCTCGCTCAGGTACTCTGCTTCTCCTTCACTCTGACCGATAGGTGAGGGAGGCCCAAGACCCTACGAAGAGCCTATAATAAGCATTAGGTAAGTGTTATTTTCTTAACTTCAGCTGAGCCAGACTGAAATTCTCAAAAGGAACTTCATTTAAATGGGGAGAAATTATTATTATTACCATCATAAAATTATATTTGAGCTATCAAAGTACAGTTCTTCTAGCTTATGTCGCGGATAGGCCCTAGTCACTATCAAGCGTGTCTGAACACCCTTTTCTAAGAGGATTCTCAGTCTCCCCTCACTGTCATTCTCTTGCACGCTTTCTCCACTTTGCTGTTTTCATTTTGTCATTACAAGTTTCTTTGCTTGCTGGTTTATTCGTTGTATGTCTCCCCTCTCCCTTGCACCACTCCCAGCTCCTGCAAACAGAGTGTAAGGTCCATTAAAGCAGAGACAGGGTGATATCCCATCAAACGAGTCAATGAAATATGTCTTAAAATCCTAGTCAAAGAATCTGTCTTTGAAATTCCTAGTCCTTTCTGCCACGTGTTCTTATCATTTCCTCTCCTTCCTTTTTAAAACTCTTTTAAAATTGGGTTCTCCGATCTGGAGAATTTCTGGGAAATTCAAAGAATGGTCAATGGGATTTGTAGCTTTTCTAGGTCCTCATCTGCCTAGAATAAAACAGCACTGGCTTAAAGGGGCACACCCTCTTCTTATCTCTGTAGAGGGGAACACAGCCCCTTGCCTATGGCCATCCTCATTGCCTCAAAATATTCCTAGTTTGATTGAGTACTCCATCTTTTTTCAAAATGTTATTGCCTCTGCTTTACATCAAAGGAGGGTACCTAAGAGCTGCCCCTCTGCAGTTATCCAAGTACCTTTGGTTCTCTGTTGAAGCAAGGATGCTCACCAGTGGTTCGATTACTCTCATTGATCATATTCACACTGACTGTTGTCTCTCCATCTTCATGTCACCTTCACCTCCTTTCCCATCCCCATCCCCACTCCCACAAACCCCCTCTCAGGTGATGCTCACTGACTCTTCACCCAGTAAACTAGCTGTGCTACGATTGGCTTTGCCTTCACAGAAACCCAAGAACACGAGCAAGGAAATGCTCAGTGACTAAACCTTCTTAGGACTGATGCATGCCTGTGTGACAGGTGCCTGCCCTGGAAGTAAAATCACAGATTCTTGAGCACCTGTTCATTGTCCTGTGGTTGACTCCTACTTTCTTTTGTCTCCAAGTCCTATTCCTTGCCATGGTGCCTAAGGCAGAGAAGGGGTTTAAAATGGACTTTCAGTTACTAAGCAGTTCTCATTGATCTGATCGCCTTGGCCTGAGGTGCATCACCCATGCTTCAGTCTGATGGACTGCAGCGGTGGTTCTCAACCTTTGTCCCATGTTGACACACGTGATGGGAGATGTTCAGATGTGTCACATACTGCTGAGGGCATACATAGCATGGAAGTAACGGTAACTCCATCCGTTTCTCTTCCACTCAGGAAAGCAGCTGGAGGCCAGTGGAGCAAGAGTGCCATTGTTATCATCTTAAATAGTTCCAATTCAGTAAAAAGTTAGTCATTAGCCAACTTTGTTGTGTAATAGTAAGAATGTAGGGGAACTTGTGCCACGCTTCACAACCGATCCCACGTCAGTATTACAGTCATCTGGAGACATGTGATCTAGACATTACGGTTGTGCGCAGGTTTTCACTACTCGTGAAGTGTGAAAGCCAAGGTACTGAGATAGAAGGTAACACAGAGCAAGAGAGGCCTATTTGGGTTATCTATGTAGTGAATCCAGCGCCAGTTTGGTGAAAATAAAACTGAGAGTGGTACTTTGGGGGCTGCCGAGGGGGATTAGGGAACTTTGTGATGAGGCTGTAGAAAGCACAGGAGGTACTCAAATATTTGTTGAGTTTTAAAAACATTCTTTTAAAAAACCCAAGCTGCCAAGTGGATTCTGTGTGTCTCTGAAGACCTTTCTGTTAGAAGGGTGCGGACTTTCTCTCGTTTGAACTTTTTGTCAGTTGCTGGCACAGCAACGCATGCAACTAAAGCCAGAGATTCTCAAAGTGCCCTCTGGGGACCCTGAGGGCTCCCGTGACCCTTTCAGGAGGTCTGCGAGGTCAGAATATTTTCAAAATAATACTAAGATGGTAGTTACCCTTTTCAACCTTATTGTTTCATAAAATACAAAACATTTATTAATATGATTTTAGATTTCATATTGCAACTAATACTTCAGAATTACTATCGTTGAGTTTTGGTATAAAATCAAAGAGGAATATATCCAATTATCTGAAAAGGCTGTAAAAACATAACACGCTACTCCCTTTTCCAAATACTAATCTGTGTAGGGCCAGGTATTCTTCATATGGTTCAACCAAAACAATGTATTGCAACAGACTGAGCACAGAACCACATGTAAGAATCCAACTATGTTCTATCAGGAGATTGGCTCACTTGCCAAGCTATGCCACTCTTCTTACTGAATTTTTTCTTTTAGAATGGAAATTAAGTTTTTTTAATAAAAATGATATTTAGCTTAAAATTGGCAATGGACTTATTATTTTAACATAAAAATTTTTTAAGTTTCTCAGTTTTAGTTTCTAATGTGGTGAATATTCGTAGATATAACCCACTTAAACCAGCGCTCTTTAGGGTCCTCAATAATCATTACAAGTGTAGGTTTGAGAACCTCTGGACATATATTTTAATATTTTTATGAGAATAAAGACGACAAAAATTATAATGTTCTCTTAGTACTTGGATGGCACTTTTTAGAGCACATCCTAACACTAATCCATTTCATGAAGAGCTGGGGCCACTTGACAACCCGCTCAGTGCTGCTTCTGTATTTCCTGGGCCCACACAGATGGCTCAAGGCCAACTTGGTCGTCTACCTAACAAGTGAGTGACTGTTGACTTGGGTTACTTGGATGAATGCAACATGGATGAATACAAACATGTTTTAATTTTAATGTGGGCTAGAACTAAATGTGAAAGTTTAAGTGTGTTTTGTTCCCGATCCCAAATGATCTGGATATTTCTGGAAAATGCTGTCTGGGAGATGTTGGCAGTCCATCTGTCTGCAGGATTTCATGTGGCAACACCTCAGCTGGACTATGGACTCCATGCTTCCTGCCAAAATACATGCTAAGACTGCAAAGATTTGATTGAAAGTCCTACTTCCCAGCCCTGAGGTGGAAGGAACAGAGTCTATCTTGTCTTTGAGTTGTCAACGTGAAAATGAGAAAGTAGAAAGGTGCCAGTGTGCTTGGGGGCATAGTAAAAATGGGATTTCAGATATCACACTCCTGGCTGTGGTCCTCTGTTCACAAATGCAGGTGAGCACACAGTCTTAGCTTCTGGTGGAAGGGAGTGCAGTTGGGAAGCAATTGTCCCATGAGCACTTGGGGCTTTCTCAGTCCAGTGCTGGGACAGTCATGCACAAAGTTCAGCTTTCTGTCTTTTAGGCATTTGTGACAGTAGAGAACAGCAGAAATTGTTTTTTCCTGCACCTCACAATGGCAGGGCCCATAACTCTATGGAATGGAATACCTTGGAGGCCACTCATTGTATTAGTCCCAAGGATAATTTGCTGAAATAAAGCAGAGAGGGGAAATCGGCTCAACTATGTACATTGCTTTTAGCCATTAAATCCTTTAGCAATGAAATAAAAAATTGCATACAGAAAAGAGAAAAACCCACCTCAGTATATCCATTATTTTTGTCTTAAAGGAGGAAGAGAAGTGAGAGAGGAACCTCAACACTGGGGCTTTGATTGGCTGGTGGGCGCCTTATGTACCTGCTCACGGCATCTGAGCCCACACTTGGCACATCTCATTTAATAGCAGTGTATTTTAAAATGCCACTGAATTTAAGGGTAGCGCCAGATGATGCGCCATAATACAGATGCACAGAGGTTAAGTTAAAAGTGGAGGAAATCATTTGGCCAAAGAAATTGTAAGCAGGATTAGTTCACAGGTTTTGTCTGGACCTCTGCTTCTTCTGGAGGAGCTAGGGTTTTTGTTGCAGTTCTTTCTTATTTGACTGATAGACTTTACTTAACATAGACCCTAGCATTCTATTCCTGCTTTGAATCATAGTATAATAGATCATTTTGTTATAATTACATTTCATTAATAAAATTGATTAAAAATACTCAATATCTAATTAACACATCAGTCTATATAATCTGGAAAGGATGGCATTTTTTAAAATCATCTCATAAAATTACAAGGCCAATCCATTTCTTTGGACAGCAAATCAACAGCATCCTACCTCTTCTGTTGGTTAAAAATAGCTAAAACTCTTTGTTACATCTAGGAATACGAGGTCTGTCTGGAAAAAGTCCTACCATTGTTAATGTAATGAGAACAATTTGTATGACATCGATGTAACCTGGCAGCCAAGGAGAGTGGACTGGAATGTACATACATGAACAATGATGACTTCACTGTACTAGTCATTGGGGGCAGTAAATGCCACTGAGTGAGCATGTGTACTGTGTGGCCATTGCATTCACAATGACTGAGCAAGTAGAGCAACAAATCTGCATCAGATTTTGGGTTAAGCTTGAACCCAAATAGTTTCCTCCTTGGAAACTATTCAGATGACTCAGAAGGCCGCAGCTATGGGTACCTGGTGATTGGCCCTTCATCATGATAATGCGCCCGCTCATGCATCATGTCTCATGAAGAGTTTTCTGGTGAAACATCAAATCACCCAGGTGATTCAGACCCCCTACAGCCCAGATTTGGTGCTCTGCAACTTCTGGATTTTCTCAAAAGTAAAATCACCTTTGAAAGGGAAGAGATTTCAGACTATCGATGAGATTCAGGAAAATACGACGGGGCAGCTGATGGGGATTAGGAGAACTGTGTGAGGTTCCAAGATGCTTACTTTGAAGGGCACTGAGTCATCCTTGTCCTGTGTACAATGTTTCTTGTGTCTTGTATCTTCGTCAATAAATGTCTCTATTTTTCATATGGCATGGCTGGATGCCTTCTGGACAGACCTCATGTTACCCAGAATATGTAACAGTCAGTTGCATTCCATCATTCCTCCTTTGAAAGAGGTTAACCTGAAATGTGCAATTGTCTTTATGATCATAGTATCAAATCGTAGTTTTTAAAACACATGGTAAATGTTTGGCGGTAGAACATGTTACTACTGAGAGGCCACCCTTTGGTGAGGGCAGGTTTGCAGAGCGCAATCATCCCTGCGGGGGTGAAGCTGCATAGACAAGTCACCGGATGCCTCCAGCTGCAATATGTCGAATATCAGCTACGAAACTTTCATTTTTAGGGTTCAGACAAGTCAGTGCAGCCCCACTTGTCTAGCAGCATGGTGTAATAATTTCTGGGGCTAATTCTACACCAGGATTGATTTCAAATTTCCTATGGAAACAGAGAAAGAGGGCAAGGCTGTAACTTGTGCTAAATGCCTACCTGAACTTCCTACCAATGGATATTGATTATCGAACCCCTCTTACCTCTGGAAACAGAATGACTATATTGGGTAGAGTGGGGGGAATATATTTTTGTGAACTGTGTAGGTGAGTCCCTGGTGCAGGATAGAGCAGCCATGTTGTGACTAGCTGAACTCGTCAAGCGTTCCTGGAGGAGATGTTACACGAGAAAAAGGCACACCAGAACCGTTTTTTTAAAAAAGGCATGGATTGCGGATTCTGTCTGTGGGAGAGATGACAGTTTAATGTCACTCAAAATTAATTTACTGTCCACAAGCCATTTTGTAAAACCTGAAGTGTGGATTATAGAAACAAATACTATTTTATCAAAGCCCAACTATACCTCTCTTGTGAAAATGTGTAATTGGGCTTTTTAAATGCTTAGTTGACTAAAATATCTGAGCTTGTTCTTATCTCTAGAAAAACATATGACTAGCATGTTTTTCTTTAAAATGGGTTATCATGTTGCTAACAGACAAAAATTCCTGCAATAGGAAAGATTTTCAGGCTTATTATATATTTACTTAAACAATCTAGAAGAAAACTAGTTTTAATATCAGATTCAAAATAATGTTTTCTAATAGTTTTTGACCAGGTTATTTTTCTACTTAATTTGTATTCAGCAAGCCCTTTTGAAATTTTAAGATATTTTTATTTAAAATTATTGTTCATTACCCAGTTTAGATTACTGACTATTCTTTTCACAGTTGTACGTCTTTGGAGGCTCCTTTCTGTCACGCTTCTCCATTGGGCTGACTGCGCTGGGGTGGGAAGGGTCGGAAGCAGGGGTAGAGGAGAGAGGAGATTTTGGAAACTGTGCTGCCTCTGTGCTCGTCAGCACCACAAAGTGGAGGGGGCCTTGTTCCTGTTTCTAGTCTCGAAAACAATGAAGAATGCAACACAGTATTTCACGCATGATGTCAGGTCGGGTCCACAGTTCGTTGCGGAAGCAAAAGGCTCTTGCGCCTTATTCTGAGGATGTGAGTCAGTTAATTGGGTCTGCAATTAGCCTCTCTGGTTGCAATCAAGTCCAAGTGCAATTTCTGCGTGTGAACTAATTTTGTGTGTGAAAGTAGTCCCACCAAAACAAAAGTCTAAGTTAGAACGAAATTCAGGTTTGTTTTGCCTCTCTTACATCCTGAGAAGGAACTAATTTCTTCCATGACTCAGAAAGACCAAAGGACCTTTTGATCCTGTATCACTCAAGAATTTCAAAAACTTTCCTACACATACTGAGATGTAAGTCCTTGAGAATCTAGAGAAGTTTGCCTTATTTTATTACTATAAATATTTTACTAATTTAAAATGAAATCTTAATCATATTTATATAATAATTTTGACTACTTTTGCCTTCAATATTATATATATTGTGTTACGGTTCTATGCTACACATAAGTACACAAACAGGTATATTAACACAGGAGCAAGAGTAAATTGCAATTCTGAGATCTATTACAATAGATCACTTAATGCATTGCTCTACTTAAAAGGTCTTAACAAAGAGCTAATGTGTAATACGAAGATTCAGTGGATTTCACTTGCTTGTCAAAACCCTACCAAGTCAGCCTAGGAAATCTGGTCTTACCAAAAAAATTTAACACCTAGGTAGACAAAAAGGAAAACAAAACAGACAAGCCTGCAAACAAATCCCAAACATTAGGACAGCAGTTCATGCTTTAAAAAAACTTCCAATGCCAATCTCTGAAATTCCCCCCGTCATTTTGGCATACCTATTTTACCACCGTGTTGTAGAAAACAGCTTTTAAGTCCCCCAATTCATAAATGTAATTAAATAATTACATTAGTGCTAATTAACATGAAACTGCAGATTATTTAAGCGCAAAAAAACACTATTCAACTTCTTAATTATTCTTGTTCACACAGCATTTCCTTTTGCTCAGGCGCCCTAGGTGCAAATAAAGCATCCCATCTGCTCGTAATTAGAACTAAATAATTTCAGAGAATGTAGCTTATCATTTTGACTGCACATTTGATTAAAAACAGTGTACAAGCAATATCCTGGCTTATTGGTATAACAGCAACGGCACACGCAAGCCCGTGTTCCTCTGTCATTAAAGAAGATCGAAAACATTATCTGTTATTTCAGGGGGAAAAATGCAACTTTTTAGTTCATTTCATACAGATGAAAGCGAATTACAGCAAATCACCTCTCCACTGAATAGCAGCCCCCACGTAATGACTTTATTTGCTTAATCCCCAAATTAAACGCCGTTTCGAGCGAGGGCCCTGTGTTATTGCTCTCATCATGTCGAGAACATTTTCCTGCCGAGACCAATTTGAATAAAACAAGGGGCCTTCCTTGAACTCAATCAAGGAGCCATAATGTGGTGGGTAATAGAGGTTGCTGATAGATTTGCAGGCAAAAGTGTTATACCTAATGATGGGATATGGATAATAGTCCTCCTGGAGGTCCTGATGTGATTCCAGTTGGCTGCCAGATGCTGAAAATCGAGAAGAGCATTGATCAGTGACAGGGAGCTGTAGTGGATTCATCGAGTCAAACTTCAGCTGTTTTTCCACTGTACAGTTAAGCCAGGCATAAATTATATTAATTGATTTAATTACATACTTAAAACATCTTCCCCAATTAATTTAATTAGGTGGCTACATGATGCTACTGGCAGGGGAAGATTAGAGGCAGCTCACTTAATTAACAGAATATGAATGAAAAAAAGAGAAAGCAAACATAAATGAAATTGTGAGCACTAATTAAAAGGCTGTCTGCAAACTTAAATACTTTCTGACAAAGTGGTGACAGCAATGTAGACAAGACAGGATTTTTTTTTTTTCCTAGCAAATGAAAGTGCCAGGAGGTGTATATATAGGGAGGAAAGTTAGTGCAGTGACACCATTGATTTTCTGACAGAACGACCATAGTCAAAGTGAAGGGACTTTTTTTTTCTATAGAAAAATCGCACCAGAGTTTGCAGATTCCTGATTAGGGTTAAAATATGATGTACGGCACCGACAAATGCGGCGTTGGTGCCTCACACCAGGAGGAGAGTGGGAGGCGAGGGGGGATGCGGGGGAGGGTAGTCGGAGAGAGAAAGGGAAGATAAAGAGACAACTCATTGCAATCGTTCAAGCAGGAAATGTTTAGAAAAAGAGGTCTGCCTTAACAGCTGGCAGCCTTGTGTACCTTGGCTCGAAGGCGGAAATTCTGCAGGTGTCTTTCACGTGACTCCTTCAGGACCTTCTTCAGTCGGCTCTTATGGCAATGCAGGAGCCACGCGATGGCGATCACGCCTGATGCCCACTTCTGCTGGCGAAACGTCAGGAAGAATTTTCTGGCCTTGTAGCACTTCCATGTGGCTTGGATCTTGCTGATAGCCTTTAACTTTCCACCTTCGCCCTTGAACCTTTGCCCGGGGATGTTTAATATCTTTTTGATGGGAAGTGGGTTCTCTATCACCGAGAGAAGGTCATTTTTGGTAATTTTATGCTTCACCTCAAACTCTGGAAGGAGGGCTACCAAATTGTTCCCTTTTATTTTGACTTCTGGTATTGCATAGTCCCTGAGAAATTTCTCGATGTGTTCCAAGAGAGAGAGAGTACTTCCCCAGGACGAAGTAAAGCACGCCTTGAATGCTAAGAAGTCCGGGGCTGTCTTGTCTATGACGCCATTATAAATGAAAAAGTCATAATCCCACGGTGATTTCAGGGCTTTAGAAAGTGATGCCATTTTCAGGGACTGTGGAAGAAAAATGTCACCAGAGATGAAACAGAATTACGATCTTCTTTAAAAGAGAGGACAAGACACACACAGTATCACACTGTCGTGTATTACTCAATGGTAGGAAAATACGGATCCTAGTTTTGGTTTAATACCTATTTGTCAGATACGAAAGTCTGGCCAGTATATATCATAAAACTCATTACCAAAAGAATATCTTAGAGGTCACTCAAAGCTATTATAATTTTTATAAAAGTGTTCCTTAATTGCTCAAGGAAACTGATCATATAAAATTTGGGCATTTAGTTCACTTTGATATGGTCAACTCACTCCGTAATCTCGGTGATTTACTTTTTACACCTGCACGAATGGAAGCAAGTCACTGCCTTCTTGTTCATAAGTCACCCACCAACCCTGGGAGACAGGGTAAGCCCTTCTTTGCACTCCTTGTGATAACTTCAAATATGCTCATCGGAGCTTTCTTGTCTATCCGGACACCCTAACAGTCATTGCTTTCTAGTGTTGTGAAGCTCTGCCACCTCCTCTTAGTTTCCAGACGTGACCTTACAAGAAGCATTATGTTGTGTGTTGTCACCACTGCCACTTTCTAGGTTTCTCTTGACATAGGTTCTTTTATTCTTAAATCGGGTGTCTTCTTAGGGACATATCTGGAGCTGTCCCCAGGTAGAATCTGAAATCGTGTAACAAATAAAACCAAGGAAGCATTTGCTTTTCATTTTGTTTCTATCTGTACTGATTGAATTTTTAAATTGATGAGAGAGAGAGGCATAAGTTTTTTTTTATTGTTACACTATGCATTCCTTGGTTGCTTCTTGTATGTTACCTGATCGGGGATCAAACCCACAACCTTGGTGTATCAGGATGACACGCTAACCAGCTGAGCTACCTCATGGAAAATACTACTAGTCATGGAAAATACTACTTTTATTTTTAAATGTTAAGATAGGTTCTCTAAGAATAGGATGACGGTCAGCTCTTTCTTCTTCATACTTTTCTGTATGGAAAGAAACTGAATAAATGTTATTTAAAAAATAAAATCAGAAGAGGTTTGGATCACAACAGCAATATATGTTGCACAGACCCCTTTAAAAAAAGAAAAAAAAGGATATTTTGTGTCCATATCCACTGTGAAACCATTACATCTCATTACTGAAACCTGTTGCTCTAGGAAAAGACTCTCTGCCCCTTGTCTGGAAGTTTCTAAGGGCCTGGGGGCAGAGGGGGCAGAGATATTTCAGGCTCCACCTCCTCCTCCTCAGTAAGCCAGGGATCAACTCACTGTGCTGATAGCTTCTTGCTTGGGGATTTAAGGAACAGATTGTCTTCAACATGCCAATGTTTTCAGATGTATAAGCCCATCTTTACCAAAGTGTAAGATTATGCTGCTCTCTTTATTTTGAAGAGTTTTCACGGAACTCAAAGAAAACAGAGCACTCCGTTAATGTATCAATAACCATTATGCCACAGCTCTGTGTTGAATGTCACTGTGTCAGAAATTGTTTATGCTCTCTGTCTTTATTAAACAAATGTTAACCGATATTAACTAACAAACTCAAAGCAGAAATCTATGTAAGGGAAAAGCAAGCCAAGAGATGTATTAATAATAGAAGCACAATAAGCAAACAGGAAAATTTTTTTTTAAACTTCACATTCTTTTTCTTTTCTTAGGTTCTAGGCAGTGGACATAATTAGACTGTCATCTCAAGTAAAAATGCCGAAAAGCCAGTGTTAACTCCAAAAGGGGTCATTTCCTTGAACTTTAGGAGAGGATTTTAAATAGCAGTGAGCTTTTTTATGCTTTTAATTTAAGAGATGTTATTGGCATAAAAGCGATGGGAAAGAGCCTTCTCACCAAGACGCTAGCCCTTTTCTCACCTAATCAAGTGCCAAGAGAGAACGCAAACTGTTGGCAAATGGAAATATATCCCTCCTTTTTCAATGGGCCAGAGACAGGTAGAGAAGTGATGTCACCTCCAGCAGCCACCAGTGCTGACAGGAGGAGCTGCAGCTCCTGGTGGGAGACAGGTGGCACATGCTCCCACAGAAATGGCCCGTGGCTACACTTCTGCCTTCCTTCAGGGTTGGGTTCTGATGATGGAAAGGTTCGAATTCAGAGAAGAATGACAGAGCTTCATCATCGAGAAACAGACATGCAAAGGAACCACAGATGGCCATGTATGGAGCCGGCCGGTCCTGCCAGGGGTCCCATGCTTGATTCTGTCAACAAGACCCCGAGACTCCTGCAAGGAGCACAGCTATGGATGGGGGATTTACCAGAGACTCTGGGCTCTTTGGAAATGTGAAGATACTTTGAAATTCCTTATGTTTACAGAGAGCCACGTGGAACTGAGACCATGGTTGAAAATGTAGCAACCTGGGGAAGAGTTTAAGAAAGGAGAGGATGCTTATGTCTCTCTGGGGCAGTACCTTTCTATGGGGTGGGTCTAGGGCATTTACCTACAGCAGCAAATGCACTTCTGACCTTTATAAAGAATAGCTGTGGGATGACAATAGGGTTACAAATTTAACAGTGGCTCTTTGAGAACAAAGGGATTACACCTCCCTACCTCTTGGATGATATTCTAGTAAAGACCTGTTCTCAAAGGAAACACTCTTGGACATCAAATAGACCACTCAGGCACAGGGAAGCTGTGGGTTTGGAGTCAGCTAAAGCATAACTGTAGTACATCTGTCACACAGAATGCCACACTTGGGAGCACTTTAGACTTAGAGCAAGAAAAGACATGTCTCTCAAGAGAAAGCCTTCCCAAATTAAAGCAGTGCATCAGCATTGTGAGATCCATCGAGCAGGTAGAGATAAAGCTGTTTCACAGCCTGCTAGGAATAAGAACCCTGATTAAAGGTCACACCATGCTTCAAGTTTGGGTTCCTTCTGTTATTCTTCCTTTACCATTTATCTCCATGAACTTGTCTACAGTTATTTCCTTCCTTCTATCCTTCCTTCCTTCCTGACTCCCTCCCTCCCTCCCTTCCTTCTTTCTCTTACTTTACTTCTTTCTTTTGCCCTCTTTCTCTCCCTTCTTTTTGGTGCAAGATGTGCCTTACTCCCAATGTAATGTCACTTACTTAATAGCCACATTGTTTCCTTCTCGTGGGGTTGGCTCTCTGGTCCACACAGAGCCCAAACCTTAGCCGCGACCTAATTATTAGTATTCTGCTCAAACAGCGCCAACTAGCTGGGATCTGCTCTTCTTCATTGGCAAGGTGTAATCCCTATCAGGTAACTTTGAAGGTTTCTGGAGCAGTTATTTAGGGAAAATCCCAAATCTAAAACAAAGAGCAGGAAGCGGGATGATGACTACATGTGACAGGAAATCACAGATGTGAAGCAAAAGAGGCAGGTCTGGTATGGCCTTCTAAAGTTTAGAAATAAGTGCCACAAAGAAAAAATCCAGAAAAAAAGGCATGCATTTCTAAGCTGAATGTCTTTATGAAAAATGTCCTTTTCATGTGTGTGGAGAGCATGCAGATGCAGGAATAAACCGGAGCCAAGGATCTCTGAGTTGGATGTAACCAAGGCCTTTGATAGCAAAGGTCAAGTATTTGGGGTAATCCAACATGGATAATAACTTTCGAGAATGATTTGCCTGGAAGAATAGACGAAATTATTGTACTTTGAATTTATGAGTTTGGGTGTTCAGTTTCTCGAACACCCAAATGTATGCATCAGTAATTAGCCTAGGCAATTGCAATGTGTGAAAAAAAAGTTCCTCCTGCCATTTCGGCGCTAAGTGAGAGCCTAGTTCGGAGTGTGAGTGGAGTGACCCTCAGAGATGAGTCTTCGTTACTCTCTGAAGACCAGGGTTACCATCTGTCACGACTGCTCTTTAATATCTGTTGAGGGTCCACAGTGTGTTAAACTTTGTACAGATGTCAAGACCTCAGCTTGCTAAAATGTTAGAAAGTTACATACAATATTTAGAGAGATTAGTTGACTAAACAGGATTCAGGGACTCAGCATAATCACAGTCTTGAATTTTAAAGCATGAGGGATCTTGAAGGTCACTGGCCTCACCTCTCACTCAATAGGCTAGTATGGACCCAGGGAAATGAGCCTTGGCCCTGACGTCTTATTAACCTGGAGTCAAGTCCATGCTCTCTCACTACTCTTGGACAAACTACAGTCTGCCATGGACTGAATGTTTGTGTCCCCCCGAAATTCATATGTTGAAACCCTAGTCCTCAGTGTGATGACATTTGGAGGTGGGGCCTTTGAGAGGTAATTAGGTCATAGGGCTGGAGGCTTCATGATGAGATTAGTGTTCCTTATAAGAAGAGACCAAAGAGATGATCTCTGTCCTTATCATGTGAAGATATAGCAAGAAGGTGGCCTTTTGCAAACCAGGAAGAGAACTCTCACCACACCCAGCCTCGGGAACTGTGACGAATAAATGCTGTTGCCTAGGCTGCCCAGTCCATACTGTTTGTTATGGTGGTAGCCCGAGCCGACTAAAACGACATCCTCTCTGAACCTAAATGCTTCTCATTTGTGAAAATGAGAGGTGCCTATCGAGTTGCTGTGATGATCGCAATATGTGTAAAGAATCATTCGCAGTGTCTCATCTCAGCCTATGCGGTTATTACCAGAGGCGAGGAAACTGAGGCTCAGAGAGGTTAAGTGAGTTGTCCAAGATCACAGAGCTGGGTGTCAGTGCCTTCCCCACACCGCCAATGCCCACGCCCTAATTGTCCGGAACTTCCCACGTGGCCAATTACCAACTGTGCTCTCCTCGCTCCTACATCAGAGTCAGCCTGGTCTTGAGCTGTTGTTTCTTTCTTATTTGCAAAGCAATCTGTTAAACTGACCCCTATGAATGTGCTAATGAACCATGGTGTAGTGGAAAAGTGATGGATTTGAAGTGAGAAGACCTGGGACCTACTCTGTCAGCACCTCCCACTGTGGCCTTGGGAAGTCACTTCTCCTGGGGGAGTTTCAGTTTCCATTAGGGGATCACTCAGGGCACTTCTAATTTTGACACCCTATGTCCTTCTGACTTAAAGTGCCACCTTTTCAGGAGTGTCTGCTGTTTAATAAACTCCCGAGGCTAGTTGAGCCATCAGATCGAAGGCAAACATCTCTTCATGTACCATGAAAAAGACCCAGGTTTTTTTTCTCTTTTTACTTTTTTAGATAGAAAGCTCTTTCTAGCAACTCACACACACAATAAAGGAATAATTATAAAGATGGTCATGGGCAGAGAACCCCAAAGAGTGATATTCTAGTATTTTAGGGTCTGCAAATCAACAAAACACGTCTCAGTCTGTAGGACCTGGAAACGGCATAAGCCTTAAGCGTCCATTAAAAGTGAGAGTCAGAGCCCTTAGCCTTTAGAAGGAGAATAAAAGGCAAAAACAGAACTCATTGAGTGGAGACATATAAAGGAAGAGAACTGAGCGTACAGGCCACTCAGATCAGCAGCAATTTTCTAGGGATAATTTCTGCGATTGCTTTGAAAGGTATCTTTATTCAAATGAGTCTTCCTGAAAAACTTCCTGAGGAGAGAAAGGATTCTCACCTAGATGCATTCTTACGGAACAGACACGCTCAATGGATCAATTCTGGTTGAAGATCAAACAGAACAAAATCAGGACGGTTTTTTAAATAGATGGAGGATATTGTCAGTCAGATGTGAAATTTCCTCTGCTGGAGAAACGTTTCATTTTACCGCCGCATTGATGTCATCTTTTCTGCCACCCTTCTAATATTCTCTGAGAACGTGACATCATTAAGGGCCGCTTGGGACAATTATGATTGATGGGGGAACCTGCTGGCGATAAGTACAGGGAACCTGACAAGATGGGCATCAAAAGTAGCCCGATTCCTAGTTTTCTGCGAAAACACATCCTTATTTTCTCTCTGGGTAAAGGGAAAAGAGGAAGCTCTGAAAAGGGCCTCTATTCAAAGAAAAGCTTGACGTCAGTTTTCCTGAGGGAAATTGTGTGTATAGCATTGATCACAGATCACTAAGCAACACTTGCAGAATTTTTACAGTGCCCCACTTTCCCACACCCTCTATACCTACATATGGTATTCTGCTTTATTTTAGTTCATAGCACTTGTCACTACCTGACATTATATTAAATATCTGTTTATTGTCTGCCTCCCTCACTAGAATGTAAGTCCCACAAGGGCAAAGACTTGGCTTGTTTTTGCTTCCTGCTGCATCCCCAGTACCTAGTATACTGCCTGGTGCACAGTAAAAGCTCAATAAATGTTAAATGAATGGGTGAGAAAATAATAAAATTTAAGCTCATAGCCACTTGGGCCAGATTTACAGCACAAAGCTGTTCTATGATCACACAAGTTATCTGCAAACTCATAACTTGAGTTTGAAGCACTAACAGAAAGTTTGACTCCTTGGATCTGAAAATGTCCTGACC
The DNA here is from genome assembly GCA_007922815.1 of Macrotus californicus. Taxonomy (NCBI): domain Eukaryota; kingdom Metazoa; phylum Chordata; class Mammalia; order Chiroptera; family Phyllostomidae; genus Macrotus; species Macrotus californicus. The sequence goes on from VMDR010009265.1 coordinate 33,926, forward strand.
CTTGACTGAGGAGTTCTACCACTAAGATTTAGCC
>VMDR010009266.1:0-33955 GCA_007922815.1 Macrotus californicus
TGGTTGTGCAAAGTTTCTGACACAGAAATGATATGTATATATAAACAGTAAGTGCTGTATATTAACTATTTTTCTGGCCCAGAAGCTAAAAGCTCAAATTTACCAATATTCTAATGTCTCTACATGGTGCTGTCCATGGTTCTGAAGGTCTTGGCACATACCTTTTGGCCCAGGAGTTAGACTTTGTCTTTGGAAATGGCAATTCAAATCCATGAGCACTGGTTGTATGTCAAGAACTATGCTAAGTGCATTGTATACATTATCTGACCTTTCCTTACTACCTGGAAGATAGGTATTTTTATCTCCATTGTATACATGAGGGAAATTATACTTGCTGAATTGGAGCTGGATTTTAAACCCAAGTCTTGCTTATTTTCATGCTATCTCTATGACATTGTACTGTCTTTTACAATGTCATGCTGTCTTTTGTGTCCTCATCTGACTTCTACCTTCCTCATTCCTGATATCAGCCACCTGCTAGCAACCAAGACAGCCAAGGGAGACCAGGTGAGGATGGTTTATTGTGTGCTTGTTGTTCGTACAGCATTAGGTCATATTATCATGGTATCACAATGTGTTTCTGTTGGCTGCATATGGGATTCTGTCTGTAGCTAAGCCTTGAGTTCCTTTAGGGTAAGGGATAGCTGTAATATATGCTAACTATATAGTAGATGCTCATTAAATGCCTTCTAATGGATTAATTTTTCTTTTCCCTTTAATAACATGCTAGAAGCTTATCTCACCACGCTGTTGCTTGAATACCTTTTTCTTCATGGGTCTCTCATCCCTGCATGCCACTTGTAACACTGGCCCCTCTCGCTGATTTCATTGGTCGGTTCACAGGTATTTACTAAACACTCAATTCACTGAGCTTCCTGAATGCCCAGCTCTATGCTAAATAGAAGACTCCAATATGACCTGTGTGGTCCCTGCACTCAAGGCATGTACATTCTGCTGGGCAGACATAATAAGCACGAGTAAAACAGTTAGTGAGTAAGAGATACCAAACTATAAGTGGGCAGTAAAGCACAGGAGATATGTATTACCGAGTGGAGAAAGTGCACCTTGAAGAATGAACAGGATTTGGGTAAAAAGATGGGAATATAAAACACCATGGGTGATGCAACAGTATCTTTCACCTCCAGGTGTGGGCTTAGCAGGTGAGATTGTATGCATGATTGTGTGTGTGCATGTGTGCTTGAAAATGAAGAGAATGGAGGGAATATATGAGGACAAATACAGTCTGAGTAGAAGAAGCATTTTGTAAGGCAGTTGGAGCTAAGACTTTAAGGGACAAGGCAAATAGTGGAGGGTTTTGGAACCAAGCAGAGCAGCTTGGAATTGACATAGTAGAAAATAGGAAACTACAAAGATGCTAGGAGTTGGCACTGAGATAAGAGTGTGTTTTAGAAACATCCTGTTGACTTCCAGTCAAAATGGCAGTATAGGAAGAAATGTCTCACCTCATTGCACAACCACATCAAAATTACAAATAAAATATAGAACAACAATCCCTCAAAAACATCAGAAATCAAGTTGAATGGAAGTCTGACAACTACAGAATGAAAGAAACCACATCTATCCAGACAGGAAGGGGGGGACACAGACATGAAATGGGCTGGTCCCTCACCCACATGTGTTGTATAAAAATTCGGGAGGGATTTCCTGGGAGGGAGGAATCCCAGGCCTATACCAGGCTCCCCAGGCCAGAGTTCCAGTGCCAGTAAGATAAGTCCCCACAACTTCTGGCTGCAAAAACCAGTAGGGATTGAGTCAGTGGAAGAAACTGCTAGAGCTCCAAGCAATTCTCTTAAAGAACCCAAACATGGACTCACCTACTTGGACTCACTCCCTCTGAGACCCAGCACTGGGGTAGCAGCTTGAAAAGCACCAGTTGCATACAGAGAGGAACCGAAGTGTCTGGCATCAAGGCAAGCAGAGGCCATTGTCCCTTTTCTAAACCCTACCCTATATAGCTGGTAAGCTGGTGCAATATCTGAGACTCCATCAGCTTGGCTAACACACTTTGACCTGCCTTAGAGATCCCCAGAGACTCTGCCTCACCCAGCTTACAGGCCTAGCCAAGCTGCTTTTCTATATGAATGTCTGGTCCTCATGCTGCACAACCTCCTAAATCTGCTCAGACAAGGAACAGCAGGCTTCAGTGAGCCCCAGGCCTGCATTAGGAATAGCCAGCTTAGATTCACAGCTTGGCTTTGCCTAGGAATCTCCAAGCTCAGCACAAGTAACAGCCATCTAACATTACTTTATAGCTCAGGCAGCATGGCCCTGAGCAAAACACAGGTCAGGGCTGACCTTGGCCTGCACGACCTGGGAAACCCCAGGGCCAGCACACCCAATGGACAGCTACAGACTATGTTGGAGTACCACTACCCTGACCCTGCACAGTTGATCCTCCACTGAGTGTGAAGGTTGGTAGTCAGTGGTCACAGCCAATCCTTGCTGCAGACTAGACTGGGTATATCCGTCCCATTGATTTTCAACAGCATCCAAAGCTCAACTACAAGAGAAGGGTATACTCAGCACACACAAAGGGAGCACCTCGAGTACCCAGCTTAGGATATAGTGGAGGCTGTGCCATTGACCCTACAGGACACCTACTACATTAAAACCACACTACCAAGACATGGAATCAAAGCAGCTCTACCTAATAATGGAAACAAATAAAAGGAGGCTGCCAAAACAAGGTGACAAAGAAACATGGCACAAATGAAAGAACAGATCAAAACCCCAGAAAAAAAGAGCTAACCAAAATGGAGATAAGCAATCTATCAGATGCAGAGTTCAAAATACTGGTTATAAGGATGCTCAAGGGACTTAGTGAGGACCTCAGTACCATAAAATAGATCTAGTCAGAAGTGAGGGTACACTAATTGAAATTAAAAAGAATTTACAGGGAAACAACAGTAGAGTGGATGAAGCTGAGAACCAAATCAATGACTTGGAACATAAGGAAGCAAAAAAACAACTAATCAGAACAACAAGAAGAAAAAGAAATCCAAAAAAAAATGAAGATAGTATAAGCAGCTTCTGGGACAACTCCAAGAGGTCCAACATTTGCACCATAGAGGTACAAGAAGAAGAGAAAGTGTAACAAGGTTCAGCCAAGGGTCAGGGGGGTGGCAAATAGGGATTTGTAATGGGGTCCAGAACTCAGTGTCCAGGAAATATTAGAAAAAATATATACATATAGGATGTCCTCACCCCCACAAGTCTGAGCTGGGGGATGGGACACAGGGAGCAGGGCCATGGAGAGCTGTTTTGCATAGCAACAGTTTTACAGATAACCTCTAGAATGGTCATTTAACATATCTATAACCTTTAACTGGTTTCATAGATGTGGTAAACAGCTGTGGCCATGGTTTGAGCCAGGGGGATGGGAGTGACTTCCACCCAGGATGTAACTGGTAAGCAACTCCCCCTGGTTACAGAGTCTGCATAAGAGCTTGGAGATGATTGGCTCCATGCCACAGGGCCATGCCTGCCCAGACTTATTATGGGAATGCTGGCAGCTGTGGCCAGTTGTGGGAGGAGTCAGAAATGGTGCAGAAGAGGAAGATTGGAAGATTGGAAATCTATTTGAAAAAATAATGAAAGAAAACTTTCCTAATTTGGAGAAGGAAATAGACATGCAAATCTAATAGACAGAGAGTCCCAAACAAGATGGATGCAAAGAGGCCCACTCCAAGACACATCATAATTAAAATGTCAAAGGTTAAAGATAAAGAGAGAATCTTAAAAGCAACAACAGAAAAGCAGTTAATTACCTATAGAGGGGGTTCCCATAAGACTGTTGTCTGATTTCTCAAAAGAAACTTTGCAGGCTAGGAGGGATTAGCAAGAAATATTAAAAGTCATGAAGAGCAGAAAACTACAGCCAAGGTTGCTCTACTCAGCAAAGATGCCATTTAGTATCACAGGGCAGATAAAGAGCTTCCCAGACAAGAAAAATCTAAGGAAGTTCATCATCAGCAAACCATTATTATGTGAAATGTTAAAGGGACTTATTTCAGGAAAAGAAGACTGAAACTATGAACAATAAAATGGCAAAAATACATATCTATCAATAATTGAATGTAAAAAACAAACTATCTAAACAAGAAAAACAGAGACAGAATCATGAATATGGAGAGGGTTTTGATGGTTGCTAGATGGGAAGGGGTTGTAGGAGAATGGGTGAAGAGATTAGGGATTTAAAGTACAAATAGGAGGTTGCAGAATAGCCATGGGGATGTAAAGTACAGTATAGCAAATGGAGTAACCAAAGAACTTATATGTATGACCTGTGGACATGAACAATGGCTGGGCAATTTCCTGAGGGAGTGGGGAATGCTGGTTGGAGGGTGGCAAGGGGGGAAAATCAGGGCAACTATATTAGCATAATCAATAAATATATTTTTTTAAAAAGAAAGATCCTGTCAACAGTACATAGGGCTAATAGGAGGGCTGATCCTGGGGGCAAGTACACAAGCCAGAAGGTTACTTATAGAAGTAAGAGCTACAGGGGGAAGGAGACCAAGATTCAGAAGGTGGCAGTAGAGAAGAAATGAGAAATGTCTGCAGTAGGCAGACAGATGTCATAGTTAAGTTGGGCCAAACTGAAAATAACAAAGAGCAAGCTGACAAGAGGTGCCTTAGAAGGGCTGCATTTCCTCTACCCATTTCCCACAGCATTTCATGGTCTCCAGTGGGGCATTCTAGCTTGATGGATGTCAGAGGCTTTCAAAGATTCAGAGAAATGAAAGAACTTATCCTTTAGCCTTTCACCTGCACGTTAGTGCTGTCATCCACATACTGTATCACACAACCAGCTTGGGTCTAGGACCACCTGAGATTTCAGAGTCAAATGCTGGGCTCTGCAGCTCCGCCTGACTCAACAACTGAGCTGAAGGTGGATCTGGCAGGTGAGTGGCCCACACCTCTTTCTGCGGCTCTGCCAGGGTCGCTCTGCACACCCATTCCAGAAGAGCTGTGTCATCCCAAGAACTGCAATAAATGGAGATTGTATATAAAACGAACTCCACTGTAAAACCACACTCCACTAAGTGACTCTGTGGGTGTTGGTGGCCTTGGAGATCATTAGGGTTAAAGTCAGATCTCCCAGCAAAAAAAAAAAATCCAGAAAACTATGTGATGGGACTGAGGCCTTGTTGGTATGCCTGCCTGTCAAGTGGATTAGTTCTGAACCATTGGACACACACTCTGAACTTCCATGTGTCATATTCCTTCAGACCTTATATAACTTTGCACAGCTTCCCAAAACCCAATGTCTCGTGTTATGCTTATCACACTTTCTAAAGTAGAAAGGGAGGATCTCGTTATCTCCCTCTGATTGGCTAGGAACCTGGAGCATTGTCCTATACTTTTCCTATCATAACATTAATCATACTCTATGATAATTACTCGACTAATTGTCTGTTCACTGCTATCCAGTGAGCTTCATGAGAGTCGTGATCAGATCTGCCTTGTGTACTGCTATTTCCACGGAACCTAGCACAATACTTGGCATTCAACAAATATTTATTTGAGTGAGTGAATGAATAAATGCATGAATGAATGACTTGCTTAAGGCCATACACATGGTTTCGGTCAGAACTGAAAATGGATCCATCTTCCCCACTGCCACAAGTGGCATCTTTTCCAAGAAAGGTGTTCTTCCACACAGCTATAAAGGAACTGCTTCATCTACATTGGAATTAACTGGAAGCTTTAAAAAATATTAATGCCTATATTTTCAATTCCAGAGATTCTGGATGTTATAGATCTAATGTTTGTATCCTTCCCCCAAATTCATGTGTTAAAGCCCAAATCCCCAATGTGATGGTATTAGGAGGTCAGGCCTTTGAGAGGCGATCAGCTTTAGATGAGGTCAGGAAGGTGGGGCCCTCATGATGGAATTAGTGGTCTTATAAGAAGAGATACCAAGGACCTCTCTCTCCCTCTCTCTCTCTCTCTCCCTCCCTCCCTCCCTCTGCTGTCCATCTGCCTCCTCTCACTCTCTTTGTGCATGCGTCATGGAAGACCATGTGAGGACATAATCAGGAAGAGAGCCCTCACTAAAAACCGGAGCCTGCTGGCACCCTGATCTTCAACTTCCAGTCTCCAGAATTGTGAGAAATAAGCATTTGTTGTTTAAGCCTCATGGTCTCTGGTATTGTGTTATAGCAGCCTGAATTGACTGAGACACTGACTTAATTGTTCTGGAGATCAGACTGGGAATTGGGAAGCTAATGCACAGCCATGGGTGATGACAACTTCTCTAGAGTGTGTTACTCAGAGCATGGTCCCAGAACCAGCAGAATGGGCATCACCTGGGCTTTTCTTAGAAGTGTAGAGCCTCATGCCCCACCCAGACCCACTGAGTCAGAATTTTCATTTTCACAAGGTCCCCAGGAGATTCACTGACTAGAGCAATATTACAGTGGTTCTCAACCAAACTATCAGTAGAATCACTCAGAGAGCTTTCCAAATTACTGGTTTCTGGGCTTCACAGGAGACCAAACCAGACTCTCTGTGGATCAGGCTCCCGGGTGACTCTCATTTGCAGTTATGGCTGAGAAGCACTGAATAGAAAATTTGTATCTCTGGTGGTGTTTGTATTTCTGCCTTGCATTGTAATTATAATTATCTTTGTGCATGACTTTATCTCTTCCATTGGACCGTAAGCCCCCTGAGGGCAAAGACTCGTTCATTTGTCCATTTATACAACACAAAGTTCTTAAGCTCCTATGTGAAAAGTAGAGCTGGGTACTAGGGATATATTTGCAGCCTTTGCTGTTAGGGAGATACAGTCCTTGTCATCAAGAAGGTCACAATTTAGGAGAAACAGACATACAAATAAATGAGTAAAGTGTGAGAATAGGAGTATATCATAGAGACATAAGGAGGGAACAGCCAGGCGCTGAGAAGGGCAACACGACTCTTCTAGGAAAGTCATGGGGGACTTCTTGGAGAGGGAACATTGGAGTTTCACCCCGTGTTCCCTTTCCAGGGAACCTCTGTAGGGTGACCTCTTCAGGGAGGAGGGAAAATTCCTAAGAAAAGGAGAAGCCTACAACATCACCAGCCATCAGAGAAATGTAAATTAAAATTACCATGAGATACCACTTCACACCAGTCAGAATGGCCATCATAAACAAATCAACAAACAAGTGCTGAAGAGGTTGTGGAGAAAAGGGAAGCATAGTGTACCGTTGTTGGGAATACAGACTGGTACAGCTACTGTGGAAAACAGTATGGAATTTCCTCAAAAAGCTAAAAATGGAACTGCCTTTTGATCCAGTGATTCCACTGCTGGGACTATACCCTAAGAGCCCTGAAACACCAATTCAAAAGAACCTATGCACCCCAATGTTCACAGCACTGTTATTAACAATAGCCAAGGGCTGGAAACAGCCTGAGTGTCCATCAGTCAATGAGTGGATCAAAAAACTGTGGTACATTTACACAGTGGAATTCTACGCAGCAGAGAGAAAGAAGGAGCTCCTACCCTTTGTGACAGCATAGATGGAACTGGAGAGCATTATGCTAAGTGAAATAAGCCAGGCAGTGAAAGACAAATGCCATATAATCTCACCTATAAGTGGAACCTAATCAACAAAACAAACAAATTAGCAAAAAGGAACCAGAGACATGAAAATAAAGAAAAAACTGACAGGGACCAGAAGGGTTGGGGGAGGTGGATAATGGGGAAGAGAAGGAGAATATGTACAAAGGATCCATAGATAAGAACAATGGAGAGAGGACTGTCTTTGGGAGCAAGAGTTGGGTGGGGCAGGGAAGAGCAACAGGGGGAAAAATGGTGACAACTGTAACTGAACAACAGTGAGAAAAAAAAAGAAAAGAAGCAGCCTATTCATAACCACAGAGGCATATGGACAAAATAATGAATATACAAATCTGCTATCCCCGCATTATTTATAAGAGCAAAATATTGTAAACAACCTAAATGTCCATCAGAAGAGGACTGCTAAATAAATTATGGTCTATCCTTACAAAGGAACACCAAGCAAACATGAAAATATTGCAGAGACTCTTTATGGACTAATCTGGAATAGTCCAAGATATAGTGTTAAGATGGGAAAAAGAAAATGTAGAACAATTGCCAGTCATACAGCAACAATTTAAAATATATTTTAAAATCCACTTACTTTGCCTAAACACCCTATGAGGCATCATTATCCCATTTTGCAGATAAGGGAACAACATCTCAGAGAGATGAAGTAGCTCACTCAATTCCACAGTGTTAAGGAGAAAACCAGGACTCAGTCCCACACAGGTCTGACAGCAAAGCCTTGAGGCAGTTCTGCCACCCCGAGCTGGCCATGAGCTCTATCTGATTAGACCATCTCTGGAAAAAAAGACCTCACAGGACCACTGCCCACTGTTCATATTAGTTGCCCTTTCTTCGAAGTTGAGGGGCGTGGGGTCATGGTGCTGACATCCAAAGGAGCAGGGGAATACTGATGTGACCACAGCTACTGCTGTGATATTTCGGCAAGACAGATGTTTGTAAGGGGGTTGTCACCCCAGTCAACAGTGATAGGCACAGATGATCCTGAATTTCTTTTCCAAGGCCCCCATCTGGAAGAACCCAAGGAACATATTGAACGGCAGTGTCTCCCCTTGGAGCCCCCATTCCTGAGCTTAAAACTTCCCACTGAAGATGAAGAAAAATTGAGGCCCTATCTTCCCCTTCTCCATCCCATGCCATACATCCAAGGGTGCTCCCCACACAGCAACATCACCCAGGAAACCCTCAACATAAGCCAACTCATCAGTGGGTCTTAGGAAAGGTGCTAAGGCTACTGTGAAGAGGAAAGAGTGTGGGCTGGGGCATCTCAGACCCTGGCTCCACCCTTAGACAGGGAGTCTGGGGTCCTCTTGCCTGTGGGTAAATGCGATGAGATGATCTATGTCAGATTCCCAGCTCAGTCCCGGGATATGGGAGACAGAAAAGGAAGTAGAGCTGTCATCATATTCATTTCTCATATCCATGCCAGGGTAAAGCTTTCAAAGTACCTTACATCCTGCCCCAGGTTCCCACAATAACCTTATGTAAGCAGGGGCCGTGGGACAGGGGTCCAAACGCCAATACACCCAGAGGCCAGGAGGTAAAGTGAATGACTAAGGCAGGATGGGCACAAACTAGGCTGAAGGAAGTGGAAGGAACCATGGTGGGAAGTGAGGGAGCCAGAGGGCACTTGTCTCACTGGAAGTGTCTTTCAGCCCTAATTTTAAGAAAACACAGGCTTGATTTGGCCCTGGGGCCACCCCTTTCAGAGTCCCAACGTTGGAGCCAGCTGCCTGCTCAGGGCCACAGAGTTAACTGAAAGCTGAGACCAGCCAGGAGCCTTATTCCCCCACTCCCATCCCCACCCCTGCATCCTCTCCCAAGGGTCTCCTGCCAGGCTGGCCTGCTGCCTGTGCAGAAGAGGCGGGCTCTGGTGGAGTGGGGGTTACCTTAAGGAACATTGGGAAAGACCCCTCTGAGACCTCTCCCATACAGAACCTGAAATGCCAACATTAAATATTCACTCCTTTGGGTTAAGTGTTTCCTCTCTTGGGTCCTCTTTTAAAATTCAAATGCTTCTTAGAAGAGGAACAAGCCACTTGTGGCTCTGAATCAAATATTCTGGAGTGGAGCGGATGGGAAACAGTCCTGCCAGCCACAGAGGAGGGCCTCCTCACCCATCACTGCCCACAGCACCTCCTGTCACTTTGCCCTCCTGTGCCCTCTGGCCATGGGGGACTGGATGCCTTGGGAAGGGGAGACTGAACAAGGGTGGTTTGAAGTTTTTGTTCTGAGAGAACAAACAAGAGAGTCAATCAAAAAAGTTCTCAGAGATGCAGAAGGTTTGGTCTCCCCTCTATGTCCCAAACAGACTTGCTGGGGGCTGGGAACACCTGGAGCTGAGCCTTCCCAGTGCAAAGAAAGCCAGGGAAGCTTGGCTTCAAGCTGGGGACAGGTGCTCCCGCCCTCAGGTAGCTGAGGAAGCAGACTGAGCCCCTCCTCCAGAAGGGGCTCCGAGGCAGAGCCACCTGCAATGCCTCCTTGGAAGCCTGGATTATTATTCCACACAGGTTTCTATTTGCCTGTGATACAGAGAAAGTCAGTATGTGTTTCCCACTAAAAGAGAAGTCCCTGATCAATGCATTAACTAGAAAGTACTGTAGGGGACGACATACTTTGTGCCCAGCATCCTGCTAGGCACAATCTTTGTGACAAGGTTCTCGTTGAATTGATTTCACCCACTACTCCAGGACCTCTGATCTATCCCTCAAGTCTCTCTAGTTATTTCTGGACATCAACAGACATTTGGCAAGCCTGTCCCACAAGTTCTGTTAGCTGTCCCATGGTGCCCATCATTTGTCTCCCCTCTGAGCCTGGCTTCCTTTGGACAAGAGACCCAAAAGGAAGTGAAAAGAAGGCTCTGCTTTATTGTCCCTGCTGCTGATGTCACCTTTATTGTTTTCGTTGCTTCCTGCTCACTGGGGTGCCATGGCATGGACCTCAGGGAGAAGTGACCCTTCTGAGTAGAGAAGAATGCTGCCACCCTTGGGCAACTGCCACCCCTCCTCTGACAGGTTCTCAGTGTGGAGGCCACCCATGCCAGTCTGCTTGCACACCCAACCAAAGGACGGCTTCTCCGGCAGAAAGAAATTGGCTAAGTCAGTGTTCATTGTCCCTGCTTGTTCTGACAGCCAAAAATGGCATTTTCTCAATGATATCCTTCTGTGTGTGTGCCCTTGCTGTGATGGAGGGGAGGGAAATGTTTGTGATTTGAGCAGAAGAGAGCAGTGTTATGATTTGAAACCTTTTTAAAGTTCCTTCCCTAGGGGGCTTCATTGAACTAGAAAGCAGGTAGTCCTGCAGGCAGTTTGCCTAAACTGCTGGGCAGGCAAGTTCCCATCGGAGAGCGTGGGCACGGCCTCCCTCAGGCACTTGCAGGCTGGTCTTTTATGTTGGTCGGTGGGGAGGGTCACCTCGGAGGTGTAATTCATGGGACCCCCCCCACAGGAGAATGCTCCTACCCAGAGCCCACCACAGTGCGTGAAACTCATGGTGATCCTTCTTCTCTGAGTCTATAGGAGCCCCCTGGTTAAGTGCAGCACCCCAGCTTCTGCCTTTGAGAAGCAAGCATGGGGCCCGGGATGTGTCCCTGAGCTTACCTGGCCAAGGTGGCAACATGCTGGCCTCGCCCCAGCCCCCATGGGCAGAAGGGCCCTCACCTAGTTCACCACGGCTGGGCTATGGCCATCTCCTGCCTCCTCACCACATTTTGGCCTTATCTTCCCATGGGGGTTCTGCTTCAGTTTCTGCATCATCTCTTTTCCTGTTGACCTGGAGCCAGCTGTGTGCATTTGATGGGCTGTGAAGAGTGTGGGAAGGAGCATGGGCTTTGAGAGCAGCAGAGCTGGGCTGGAGTCCTGGCTCTCCCTTCTCTAGATGTGTCACCGCGGACCAGTGAATGCACCTCCAGGACTTCGCTTACTCACCTGTCAGCATCAGCCCCTGCCTCCAGGGGCCCTTCTGGGGTCTGGGGAGTTAACACATGAAAAACCTTTGAACAGTGCCTAGCACCTTGAAGGTGTTCAGTAAGTGGACGGGTTCACCCCACCTCTTGGGCGAGACCTACAGCTCTCTCTCAGTCCAGCCAGCTCCTGTTGGGACCAGCCGCTCCCATACCTCCTGGGCTAATGAGCATCCAGATCAGGAACAGACCTCCAGCCTGACTTTACTTGTCATCTCCACCCAGAGGCCCCAGATCAGACCCCTGCAGACAGAGCTCAGCACCCAAGATGGAGAAGCCACTCTACATTCTCCCCTATTCAGCACAGATTTGAATTGTGGTTTATGCCATTTCCACCCATAAGCCAGTCCCAAAGCCAATTTCTGAGTCCCAGCTCCTCACCTGCCTGACAGAGGGGTCAAAGCTTAGTGTGAATGAATTACAGTCAAAGTTGCTGTGAGGCAGACCAAGAGCCTCATCTTGCTTGGATGAAAAATGGGGACTGGGGCAAGGTAGCCTACAGAAAGGTGCCTTTCAGCTCCAGTATAATGCACTACGAAGCAGTCCTAAAATGGGTGAGAGATAATTGGGGGTAGTGTTAGCCAAACTCAGGTCCCATGAGATTGGACTCAGGACAGGCAGGTGTTAAGGGAGGGTACCACCAAGGAAGAGCAGGCTAGAACAGAACCTCTTAGCAACACTGTGAAGCAGTTTGAAAACCTTTGAAACAGTGGATACAAAAAGGAAAGGAGGACCCCTGAAAGGGGGAACTTCGGGTGCTGGGTAAAAATTTTGCTCATCTCAAAACTGCAAAGAGAGGCAGCTGCTACTTTCCCCACCCTAGCATGGAAGGGCAAACCTGCAACCTCCCTCTGTGGCACTTTCTTTGGAAGTCACACTTGTGTGACTTTCTTTCTGACCTCCAGCAGAGACTCCATTTATTCAAGAAAGGAAAGATGAGGTGATTTAGTATGTGGAGCCATCATTCCTACACCTTACCTGGATGTGAACACTGGAAGTCTGCTCACAGCATCAATTATTTACAGTGTAAGTTACTGTTGTTCAGCAGAAAGTAACTTAACAGCATCTCTTCTTTTTTAAATGAAGCACCTCGGTGACATTGGCAGCTCAGTGTCCCTCAGCAAGAACTCATTTATCCATAATGATAACAAGACCCACCATTTGCTGCACACCCACTAGGTCCCACAGAAGCATATTTTATCTTTAACTCTCGTGTCAAACCCTACAAGCAAGGTATTACTGGTCCTCACTTTCAGATGAGAGAACTGAGGCTCAGAGAGGTTAAGTAATATGGCCAAGAAGACACAGCTAGCAGGGTCCACATTGAGCCTGACGTGATTCTGCCAGGCTGAGCCTGCCACATGTGGCTTAGGCCCATGCTCAGGGGCTTAGATCGAATGTCAGCAGGTCTAAAGAGAATTGTGTAGAATCAAAATTTCCCATGGAAAGGCCCCGGGAAAGAGACAAGGCAAACACACTGCACTTCCCTGGAACCCAACTCTGTCCCTTTCTCCTCCAGCTCTCGTCTTTGTCTGACCATCAGATCAGTAATCAGTGTGTGTCTAGGAGCTCTTTGCAAGAAATACATGATTCTAAACACTAGAATCAGCATCAGCAAAGAGAGATGTGGCCGGCAGAGAAGGCGTGCGGGGATGGGGACATGGTTATGAAGCAGCCAGCACACACCTCCTGTCACCCCTCACTCTGGGTTGGTGTGAGAGGGTCAATGGACAGAATCAGCATACCATGAATTTTAATCTCCCCCTATTCCTGCTGATTGACTGACTGACTGCTGAACAGGTACAGTTAAATTTCACATTAAATGTTCTGATTATGTGCTACTTCCCTGCACACACACCTGCCCCAGTGTCCCCTCCCCCACCCCAACACACACACACACACACACACACACACACACACACACACACACACACACCAGTCCCTCAGACATCCCTGTAGGAAATATACTAAGAGGCTCCAATTGGATGAGACAGACTCATTATTGTGTGCTGGTGGCCAAATAGAATGGGCAGCTTATTTTTCCTATTTCTTCCTTTTGGACTGTGCGTCCCTCACCTGTGCCTGAGAGTTTAACAAAGGGACGGGCTCACTCTGCAGGTCATAGCAGGAGATGTGTCAGGGGAGCACAGAAGGCAGGAAAAGCCCAACATTGAAGGAGAGGTTTTAAAACACATAATGATTTCATGTCAAAACACAATTTCCTAGTGTCACTGCTTTGTTCTGCAAGCACGAGGGAAAAGCAAAGTGATTGAAAACTCCTGGAATGACAGCACAGCCATGGATTCCAGAACGTTGATTGATGGTCTTGAAAGGAGAGATTGATGGATTATGATTTTCTAGGAGGGATCATTACATGCTGAATCCATGAACAGAGCTGCCTGGCATTTGGACACTTCAGTGCAGGAGAAAACCATTTGGATGATGCTGATTCATTAGCCCATTATCCAAAAGCAATCCATGCAGCCTCAGCCAGTGAGATTGGAAGGCCCTGGGGTAGGATGGGGTCTGGATTTGGTGCTCAAGGAGCATTTGTCGGGTGGATGAAAAAGAGCAGTTTGGCCCTGGCTGGCAGTCCCTGGATTTGAATAGCTGTCATAACCTGCAATACATCACTTTTCCTGCCAGCATCACTCTGGCTAAAGTAATTAGAGGAGACCTGGAGTCAGGTCTTGTCCCACCAGTGGAGTATGGGAGGTATTACAGTGGCTGACAGCCCCAGCAGCTGGGTCAAGGTCTGCACTGGGAAGCTGGGGGACATGGAGGAAGAATGGAGTCTAAGTCACAAAGGGAGAAAAGTTTAGAGACCAGAAACATATCAGGACGTATTCCCCCAGGGTCAGGTATGGTACCCCCATGAAGAGATAATTTGGAAATAAGAAGCTGCGAGGGTCAGGTACATGTTGGGGGGAGTGGTTGGGAGATCAGTCAGAATAAAGACAGGGGATGGTGTGAGGGTTTCAGAGAACTGCTCTTACCTGGTGCCAGCAGCGTACCTCGGGGGTGGTCTTACTGCCCACAGGAGCCCAGCAAGAGATGATGGCCCAGCCAGCCTGCCAGCTGGCCTCTCAAGTCCCTGAACACTGCACTGTCCACTGGGCTCCTAGAGGGAGCTGTGAGATGGAAGTCTGTAGAGAACATGACTCCACCTTGCACACCTTCTCAAGCTTCCCATGTCACATATATTCATTCCCCTTCAGCACATCCACTCGGGCCCACAGAGTGCTGAAGCCAAGGTGGGGCTGACCTCCAGGTGGACATGGCTTTCTGCCCTTGCTGTTCTCCAGCTGCCAGAGCTCTTTTCTCTGGTCCAGCTGGGCTCCTGTATCCTCACTGGCCCTTGACTTCCTGGCCTGCCTCATCCCTGACTCCTCTCTCATCCTAGACAGCTCTGTGCTCCTGGCCTTTACTCCACATTCTTTTACAACAATGGAGCTGTTGTCCATTCCATTTATGACTGGCCACCCTCTAATATAAACCAATATGACTAATCAATGTATATTAAGACACTAATGACAGATGGTAGGTGGCTGCATAAACTTTCCCTGGTGACACATCTACCATATTATTTGGGGTGACGGTGGCATGGATGCTTCAGCAGGAAGGATGAATGATGGTGGGAGCCTCCAGCCCCATGTCTCCTAGCCTGAGAGACCTTCCAGCACCGCTCAAGTTATCAGGTAACATCTTACTTCATGGACAGGTGGGTCAGAGGAGGGAATATTAGGATGAGACCAACAAGCATAGGAGACAGACTCTCTGTCTCCAAGGAATGACCAGTCTATTTGGCCAGCACAAGTTGCACTTGCCCAGCACTGGACACTCACTGACCCAGAGGATACTACAACAGCACACAGAAAAATGTATACGTGTGTTCTAGTGCCTTCTCCTTATTGCACAAGCCACTCTCCCGGGCAGTGCTTCTGACCAGCCTGAAGATCACAGTACTAGGTCAGAGGGCTCTCGGAGGCATCAAAGTGCTTCATAAGCCCTAAAGCACATCCTGTGGGCTCGGTGATTTCATTCTGTCATGGGCAATGGTTTCACACCTGCCAGGTGCATATGTTGAGCCGGGCACATCGTGTTGAGCACTTGAAAGGCGCCCGTGAGAAGGAGATGTGCCAGAAGTCTAAGCTGTCACCACACTTTGAAGACTTAGTATGCCAAAGGTGTCAAAAGTTCATGACTTTTTGCATATTGATTACATGTTGTAATCAAATACCCTTTTGGATTATGGGATTAATAAAATATATTATCTGAATTAATTCCACCTATTTATTTTTACTTAACGTGGCTATTAGAAAAAAAATTTATTGCATAAATTACATATGCAGCTTGCATCGTATTTCCATTGGACACTGCTGGTCTGGCCACGCTCTCCAAAGGGGCTTCCTGTAACGCTGGAAACATTCTAGATCTGTGCGTCCTATATAGTAGCCACTAGCCACACATGGCTACTGAGCACTTGAAAACTGGTTGGTGTGATTTAAAAAAAATGAAGTTTTCATTTTAAGTCATTTTAATGAATTTATATTTAAATAATCACCTATGGCTGGTGGCAACCATATTGGACAGGGCAGGTCAGGAAGGGGGGCCCCGTTAGAGTGGGGCGAGGACTCTGTCCCTTGGCTGGCTGCCAGAATCACCTCAGGAGCTTTAAAAATGTGCAGAAGCAAACCTTGCTTTTAGAGCTCCTGTGTAGTCAGGGTTGGTCGAGTCTGGGAACTGGCCCATTGCAAATGCTCCTTGAGGGGTTTTAATGAATAGCCAGGATTGAGAGCCACTGAGTTAGGAAGAAGAGGGAAGAGAAAGAGAGTGAGAGTTGGTACTCATTGAGAGCCTGCATGTGCCAGAGGCTCTGCCACGGTGTGTATTGTGTGATCCAGTCTTCTGGGGTTGGTGTTATCATTATCATCCCCATTCTACGGATGAGGAAAGAGAGACTTGCCCAGATACGGGAATTAGAACTAGAGTCTGCAAAAGTCTTGGCTGCAAAAGCCCTGACCCCTGTGTCCAGAGATCCAATGGCTAAGGAGCCTGGATGGAAAAGAGGACTCTGGCAGGGTGACAGAAGGCTTGGGCAGCCTTGGGCAAAGCAGGGTTCCTACTTGCTGGAGCAGACCCAGGCCCTGTCTCCGTACCTGCACAGCTGGGCTAGGCTGATCTGGTGGCTCTGCACTTCCCCAAGGAAACCCAGGAGAAGCCAGGCGAGGCAGCTCTGACAACAAAGCCCCCAAGTGGAGCTGAAACAAAACGCTTCAGATGGCCAGAAGCCCACAGCCAGGCAGCTGCCCCTCCCGAGGTGTCTGCAGGGAGCTCTCTCCCGAAGCCTCCTCCCGCGTCTGGCTTTGTCATTTAGGACATCAAAGGGTTTCTTTGAGCTAAACACTAGAGGGTCTTTGGAGGATTGGAAGAGCTGGAGGAGCCCTGCATGCCTGGAATAGAGATGACAGTGACTGGTAAAGGCACAACACGGCCCTGAGGCCTCCTTCCCAAAGGGGACTAATAGAGGACAACCTAAAGAGACCCTGCACACACCCAGGGGTTCAATAAGCCCTCATAGTATAGTGTGTGGAAGGTGGGTGCAGACAGGACTGTCTGGGGTGGGGGTGGGTGTGGGGAGCAGGAAGGAGAATGGGTGGGTTGGGTAAGTTGTGAGCATTTTCAGCGAGGAGGGTAGATGTAAGAGATTCTCTCTCAACTTTGGTTCATTCCTCAAACAGGAATCTTTGTTTCCAAAGTTAAATTTTGGGGCCCATGGGGCACTCAGCCTCTCTATACCTTCATAAATGTTTCAAGATGGAAAAATGTAAGAGGACCCTAGGACAGATTCCCTGCTCCACTGAGCACAGTAGGCACACATCTTAGAGACTGGAAGCCCTGCAAAGAGGCACAGTGGAAATTCCCCTACACACACACTGATACCACCTGTGTGCTGGCAACTGCCCTGGCCCTGCCTGCCTGTGACTGAGCTCTGGGGGCAAGGAGACCCTCCTGCCCACAGGGCTCCTAGAAGCACAGAGAGGCAAGTAAACAAATGACAGTCAGATAGAGCGAGAACATCAGAAAAAATTTCAGAGAGAAGACTTTTGAGATGTGAACAGAGGTTCTTAGGGGGGATTAGGGGGGGATGGGAAGCAGGAAGTGCCTCCAAGAGGAGGGGGTCCTTGAGTAGAGGCACAAAGGAGCCAGCAACACATCCTAGGGGGACTGCTTTTCCAGTCGAGCTATTCTATTTTCTATGAGAAGAAAGTCAGGTGGAAATTAGCCCCATGGACATAAAAATGACCCTTCCTGAGGCCATTTCTCTTTTCTCCAGGTGGGGCTCCTGGACTTCAAGGGACAGCATCAGGACAGGATTTCTGAGGAGGAGAAATAAGTGAGCACTCTTGTGGGCTCCAATTTCACCAATGAGTAAATCGAGGTTGGGAGACACAACCTCGGATCTCTGGACACAGGGGTCGGGGCTTTTGCAGGCAGGACTTTTGCAGACTCTTGTTCTAATTCTGGGGCCTGACGGGGAGTAGTGGAAAAATAAAGACTGAGAAGTGGCTGGTGGCCTGGTCCTGGGTGTCTTGTAGATGTTGGAGGATAAGGGAGGCACGAGGGGAGGAGCCATGTCTAACACATATGGAAAATGCAGCCACAGGCCAGAGAGAGGTATAGAGGTGGGCAGAGAGATGGGGTGGCCCATTCCTGGCTGACTGACTGTCTCTGCCCAGCCCCTGTGCACCTGCAGGACGTGGGCAGTGAACCCAGCGCTTCATCTCCCTTGCTCCTGGCCCCAGCAGAACCGATGGGGTGGTGAGAAGATTGTCAGAGGGAGGGGGCAGGCTCCTGGTGAAGTGGTGACTCGATGGCCTTGGGGAGTGACAGCCCGCACAGGGCGCTGGAGTGGAGGGTGAGGCTGCTTTAACTCCGATGTTGGCTCCAGCAGCTGAGGAGCAGCGCTGCGGCCTGCTGGACCCTGGGCTGCGGTCCCCAGTCAGAGGGAAGGCAGACACTGCAGGAAACGTCCACCCCGATTCTAGCTCCGCCAGACTCCAGGTGAAGCCTGGGCTGGGCTCTTGCCCTCACTCTACCCATGTGTACAAGGATGAAAGTGAACTGCATGACCTCTGCCCTCCCCACCTCTGCCAGCCTCCCCTTCCAGAAAGGAATATTTTGGAGGATCTGCCTATGTCAGAGGCTTCACACGTGTTTGGTCGCCCCTTTCAGACCTCACTTGGAGCCTGTGAGGTGGGCACTGCTTTCTCTACATTTCAGGAAATCTTGGCTCAGAAAAGGTGAGATATTCACCCAAGATCACACAGACGGAGGCAGAACAGGACTCTCAGTCTGTCTGGATCTATAGTTGATGCCCTTTCTTCTAGGAAACCCATCCAGCTAGGCTGGGAACTGCGGTAGGAGGAGGCTAGACCTGTGATGCTCAAAGAGTGAACCCCAGACCTCCTGTATCAAAACTCTGGTGATAGTGCCAAGAATCTATGCCTTAGCAAGTCCCTGGTAATTCTGATGTTCACTGAAGTTGGAGGAATGCTGGGCTGGACCACATTGTTTTTGAGAAAGAGACTAGAATATGAAAGACATACACGTTAAAGACCAGGTTAGACCACTTTAGCTCCTGTGGGCCGAAGAGAGGAAAGAAGAGTCCCATTCTCCCTTCCCCCAGTCCAAAATTCTGCATCTCAGATTAAAACAACCTAGAAGGTAATTCTCCCAAAGTCACCTGCTGTCTGTGCTCTGTAGGCCTGGCATCCGATGGCTATCTAACACCCCAGCCTCTGGAGATAGATGCGGTGGCAGCTGGAAGTCATTAGAGACACACTTGGTGAGTATCCTGGGTTTGCACCCCCTCTCCACCTCAACCCCGACCCCCAGCCAGTCCCTCTTTCTGATGCCGACCTTGTGGTCTAGGACACAGGGCCTTGCCCACCCCCTGCTGGCCAGGGCTGGTGTGTGCACCTGCAGGAAGCCCTCCCCAGGGATCCCTGGGCAATTTGCCTTGACCTTTAGCTAAAAACCAATCTTCCTCAGACACTACGTGAGTGTGTGGCCTGGCCCACGGACAAGGGCAGTGCATGACAGGGCAAACTAGAGCTAGAGGTGTGGCTCAGGCCATCCGCCCTCCAGGGCACTAGGCAGCTGATAGACAGAAGAAGACCCAGACAACACCCGGAAACATCCAGGTGGCAGCAGGGAATGAATCAGTTAGATCTGCCCAGAAAGAGAGTGAGAAAGCTCATTTCAGAGTAGGTGCTTGTCTCCTAACAAAAACTAAATTTGTCTCCAGACTGGGAGTTTGGGAACATGTCCGTGATTTTGGCCTGCAGTTTTCATTTTTCAAATGCAGGTTGTCTTGGACTGGGATTCAGGGGCCATGTGTTCTGCTTCTGACTCCCCTGCCTGCTGGCTGAATGATCCTGGTGAAATCGGTCATCCCTGAGCCTCAGTTATTCCATCTGTGAAATGGACCTAGAAGTGGTTATCTCTGTCAACCCCTCAGAGCTACAGAACCCACTGCCATCAGAGTCTGCAGAGCTTGCCCCACTCTGTTGAGGAAATGAGGGTGCAGAGCAGGAAAGGGGACTTGGCTGGGACACGTGGCAGGAGTGGTGGGGTGGAGGCCTGCACAGTGAGATGAGAGTCTGATGAACTGATGAGAGCATCCAGCACTTTATGACGCCAGGAAGGTGGGAGGACTGGTCTGGGTCTTCAGGAAGCTCGCTCTCCAGCTGCTGGGAGGGGACTGTGGACAGCTCTACCTTCCCTGGACATGTGTCCTGGGACGCAGTCAGCACAGTGTGTATTTGGGACCCATGGGAAAGTTCTAGACAGCTCAGGGGAGCAGAGGTCACTTAGGGAGGAGGGAGCAGGGCCAGAGGCACGCAGCTGACTGGTGGGACCACCTTAAAGCCCTCTGCATATGCCCTGAGCCATTAGGGGACAGATCCATTCTAAGAACATGCAGGCTGTGAGGGCATGGTTCTTCCCACAGCCTCACACAGCCCCTCTGTGAAGGAAGCTTTTCCTCTGATGGCCCTCCCTCTTCAGAGCCTGCACCCCCTCTCCAGTGTCCTCCCCCCTCCCCGGGGAGGCACCTCTGAGCCCTGCAGCTGTAGCATCGGCCAAAGGCCAAAGTTTTTCATCTCCCCAGCACTCCATAGCAGCTGGATATTTGAAACTATTTCTACAGCAGTCAATCTTTCACTTCTTGCTCCACAGTTGGGGGCCCTCACATGCAGCCTGAGCAAGCTGGCCCAGACCTGTACCTGCCTTTCCCACACTACCCACTCCCTCCCAAGGTAAGAGTTCTTGTCCCTCTCTGCATTTCACAGTCACTGGAGAAGATCCTAATAGTACAGATGTCCAAACCCAGCCCTGGACCAACTGAATCAGAACCTCTGGGGGCTGTGCTCCAGCACTTGTATTTTTGAAAGGTCCCCAGGGGATTCTAAAGTGTGGCTAGGAAGAACAGCTAATTTAAAAGCGCAGAACATGAGGATCAAGAGACCCTTAAAAATCATCGCACATCCACAGAGGCTTTTCAGAGAGAGAAACTGAGGCCCCAATGTTTGCTCAAGGGCATACAGCCCCTCAGTCCTGTGAGAGCTGGGATTCCTTGCTGAGGGCCATGTCATTCATCTGAGAAATAATCTCTTTACTCTGCACCAGATCTTTCCACTTCCCAGCAGTATGAAACACCCACTGAAGCCTCACCACCTCCCCTTCCCAGATACCCCACAGCCCACACCTCAAGTCTCTATTCCCAATAGCTTCTGAATGGCTTTCCTGTCTACCAGGACCAAAGTCTTTTAACACACATTCTAAATTTTACAGCATACCTTTACTTAGAGGTGAAGGTAGAGGTGTCTCAAGTTCTTTTTTTTTTTTAAGATTTTTTCACTTTATTGTTGTTCAATTACAGTTGTTTGAATTTCCCCCCCACCACTACTCCCCCCATCCATCCAATCCCACCTCCCTCCCTTGCTCCCACCCTCTCCCTTGGTTATGTCCATGTGTCCTTTATAGTGGTTCCTGAAAACCCTTCCCCCCACTGTCCCCTCCCCCATCCCCTCTGGCTATTGTTAGATTGTTCTTAATTTCTTTCCAAAAGGAAGGGAAGGGGAAAAAAGATTGCCTTTGGGGGATAGCAGGGCAGAAAAAGAAAAGAAAACTGAGGTTCCTGAGACAAGCTGTTCTCAGGACAGACCTGGCCCTCAGGAGTCACCAGGTGACCAGGGATCATGGGAGGAGCGAAGCATTTGTTACTCCCTGGGCAGGGCCTCTTGCCATCCCTCCAGCAAGGTGGAAGGCCAGCACAGACCCTTAGACCATCCCAAGGGCTCTGCTCCCACCCCATCCTTGTCATCCTTGTATGCCCCCCTCCCTGCCCGCCACCACCCGGCGTCCTGCCATGTCAGTGATCCTGGGCTGCACCCCAGCTCCAGTGTGGCAAGAATCCCCAATGGCCCCAGGGAAGGTATGCATAGCAGGCTCTAGGTTACAGATGCAACTTGCCTCCCAGAAATGTTCCTTGTTCTAATCACTTTTTAAAACTCCACAAACACAATCTCTGCACCGTGATCAATTATTTAGCAGAAAATGATGCATTGTGTTAGCAACTAGATGGCATTTAATATGCCCTCAGAATTCTAACGATGCGCCACCACCATAGGCCTCATGCAAAGTTTCCTTGCTGTGCTTTGAAGACTTCCCTGAGTGGAGAGCAGCCGAGAGCTATATGCTCTGTGTTGCTGTCGGACTCAGGTGGCTCCCAGAATGTAGTCAGCCTGGCCACTGCCCTGCTGTGTCCTTGAACCTTGTTTGTTTTCATTCTGCCTCGCAAATTGCCCCTTTTGCAAGGTTGTTTGTTTAGTGTCAGGAGGTTCTTAAACAAACATAAGTTCTGGAGCTCTTGCTCAAATCAGCAGGAGGGGGTTGGGGTAGGGTAACTCAGTATTTAAGAGGTCCTTCTATGCAGTCCCCAAAGCCAGACAACCTGCTGCTTGGAGCCAGGGGAGCCAGTTAGCTGCTCAAGGGTGGTCCAGAGGACACAGTTGGTTGTGATCAGAAAGCCATCGCTGCCTTATGTTCTGAGCTCTGGAATGCTGCCTGACAAAGGAGCGTGGAGAGGCATCAGGATCTCTCCATCTAGGCCCATTGGCTCTAGCTGTCCTAAGGCTTGGTCTCTGGTACACACTTGAACTTACTGGATGAGGAGGACCAAGCACAGGGCTCTCTGTAAACACTGATCAGAAGTCTGCCCCTAAGATCCACAGCATCCCTGGGACTCAGATTCCAGAGTAATCTCTAACCACCTCCATTCTATCCAGTTGTGTTATCATTTCCTAAGCATTTGCTGTGTATCAAACACTTCACTCATAATTCATGGTGATGACTACCATATGCTGAGCTTCTACTGTATGCCAGGTGCTACGTGGACCATTTTGCATGGTATTTCTAATCTGTCAACAGACCTTCAAGGTTTATGTTACCAAATAAAAAACCAGAGGCTCAGAGAGGTTCAGAAACTGCCCATGTCCCTCAGCTTGTACGTGCCCAAGGCAGTATCCAAGCCAGGGTCTGCTTGGCCCCCACATCATGATGACTCAGCATGTGAGACTCAGAACAGTCCCTCAAAATGAGGAGAGTGTCACAGATAGCGGTAATTGCCCAGATGAGGAAGCTGAGACCTACAGACACTGTGAATTGCCCAGGGCCTGGGCAGAGTTGGAGCCTAGGCTTTCTAATGCCTCAAACGTGTCCTTCTGAAGCTCTCCTTTAGAATGGCAGGACCAGGGAAGGTGTCATGCCCCTAAACCAGAGGGATGATTCATGGAAGAAGTTGAAGAACGAATGTCTGAATCAGGTTAGAAAATGACGCCTGAGGGCTCATCCAAGTTGAGGTATCTACTGTTCTGTGATGCTAATTATGCTTGGTACTGAAATGAAGAAGACCTGAATGGTTTAAGCTGTGTCTAAGTGGCACCAATTGGACACATGGAAATGTAAGCCATGTAGTCGATTGTGTGGATGTCCATCAACACATTTTCAGACACCAAACAATTAAAAACGTTTTTGTGTTTTTATCCTGATGTTTGTTTTCTTACTGATGAGAATGTAAGAAGGTCCAACTAAATCACACTGGGGAGCAAGAATGCCCAGCAAATGCAAGAATCCCTGTTTATATCCATCTGTGATTGAGATATATTTATTATGAGACTCTGTCTTTTAATTAGTGGCATTGGCTGATGCTCATGTTGGCTAAACCTCAGTTCCTGGTCTGGAGGCAAAATCTGTGTGACAGGGACCAGCCCAGGCCAGAGCAGATCAGCAGGACCTCACTTCCTTCTTCCCAAAGAGTGCCAGACTCCACCTCCAATAAATATCATCTCAATAAATAACACTAAAAGTATGCTTTGATTAAGCTACATACCTACTGACAAAAGCATTTCAATGCTTTATTTAAAAATGCACATCTTATCAACATCTTTAGCCATTTAGAAATGCACATTAAAACTACGGAAAGATACCACTACACAAGTGTTACAATATAATGGGCAAAATAAAAAATACTGCCAATACCAAGTGCTGACAAGGATTTGAAGCAGCAGGAACCCTCACACACTGCTGGTTGGGATACAAAATGCTGCAGCCACTCTGGAAAATGGTTTGCAGTTTCTTATGAAGTTAAACATACACGTACCATAAGACTGATCCACCTCATCCCCACAACCTCGGTGGGGCTCTCAGAGAAATGAAAGCATAGTATCCACATAAAGATCTGTATGCAAATGTTTGCAGTAGCTTTATTCATAATCACCAACAAAACCCAAATGTCCACCAAATGATGAATGGATAAATAAAATGTGACCCATCCGTACAATTACATAGCACTCAACAATAAAAATGGTTACAACAACTTGCATCTCAAAGGCATTATACTAAGTGGAAAAAAAAGTCTCAAGAGATTACAAACTGCAGGGTTCCATTTATAAAACATTTTTGAAAAGACCAAAGTGTGGTAACGAAGAAGCAGGTCAGTGGTTGCCAAGGGTAAAGGAGAGAACTGTGGAAGGACGGCACCAGGGAATTTCAGGGGGTGGTGGCGCTGTCCCGCATTCTGACTGTAGTGGTGGCAGTTATGCAAATCTACACGTGTGTTGAAACTCAGAACTGTACGCCCCAAAGTCAGTTTTACTGTAATCTAAAGACTATCATTAATTTTTAAAAGAATAATATTTCTGGCATAAGCAACATGTTGTTAAGTATTTATAAAACAAAGTAAGTCTCGGAAAATGAACTCATTTATGTTTTTAGGAAATGCATGTGTGTAAGTTTACATAAGTTATGCAGAGAGTTCGTAATATATAGAAAAAGGGTCAGGAAATATTAAAGCCATCTTTATTAACTGTGGTTAGCCCTGGGGCTAGGAGTGGACTGTGAGGAGGGCTAAAATGGACTTTCATCTTTTATTTCTATATATATATATATATCTATATTTGAATTTTTTTTACTGGCCATGGCATTACTCTCATTAAACACATAAATAATATAAAAATGGAGAAAATGTACAGGTAGTCACTCATTGATTGTTTTAAAGATGAGTGTCGTAGAAGTCAGGATATATGCAATACAAAGGTGGCCACTGAGAAGGGGCCCCTGGATTGGCCTTGAAGGAAACGGCAGCCAAGAGAGTCCCATTGCGATTCCAAAGACCAAGAGCCAATGCGTGCCATCTGCAAGCTGTGTGCTGGGCTCCATGGGGAGCTACCAGAGGCCCACGCATGCTCCTGCCTGTGAGAACCTGAGAATCTCCTTGGGAGGACGAGCTGAAGAATTCATAATGGAAGATGGAGAATGACAAGGGTGGCAAGTGCACTGCAGCAATCTGGTCACCGTTTATCTAGAGTTCTCTCAGTCCCACAAGATAGCTGACATTTGTTCCGTTTTTGAGAGGAGGAAGCCAGGGCTCAGTAAGGTTTCATATCCTGCCCATGGTCACAGAGCCATTAAATAGAGGGACCTGTATTCAAACCAGCTCTGCCTGAGGCCAAAGCCCATTCTGTTTACAAAGATTGTCCTGTGACCCTTCATTAGCAGTTGGTCAGCACATTAGGCCTAGAAGACCTGGGCCTTATGTGCCGCACCCCCCACCCCCGCTGGTGGATGGAACACAGCTGTCAGTGGGATAATTAAATGAACAAGAACAAAGACTAAGGAATAATTGGTCATGAGCATATATGGAAAATAGAGATGCCTACTTCAAAAAACGTAATTTATGAAAAAGCATGCTACAAAGCTCTGTACAGCATAAGAGAAACACAGATCTCAAAGACAGCGAAGAACATCCACTTCCCTTTTAGATGGGGACATTTGGCTCAGAGAGGCAATTGTTTCATTTAAGCCACACGGCAAAGGAGTTGCAGACCCAGCACTGAAGACAAGCATCCAGAGTACTGAGGGATCCCTGTACACTGCTGTAGACAGCCTAGGAGCAGTCAGGGGGTTCCCTTCTCTCAGGCCCCAATCTTCCCTCGTTAACCTGAGTCTCTGCTTGCCTGATAACATCATTTCAGTTCTTGACATTTTGCTTAATCACCCTTGCAGTGTTGAGCAGGTGCCCAGCTGAGGCTTCTGATCTCAAAGATGGCTCCCGGAAAAGATGACATGTTGCATTAACGTAAACTTTTTCATACAATCTCTTTGAAAAAATAAGAAACATGATCCTGGTGTCATGCTATTTATATGCTGGCATGAACTCCAGAACCATGTATACATATTTCTGTTCACTTTGGCCTCCTCATGGCCCCTCCCACAGCCAAGGTAAGGATCCCTCTCTGGGACAGGAGCTGTACCCTGTGGTCCCAACTGGGTGTCTGAAGCATAACGGAAAAGAGTCCATCCATGTGGCCATTCTGTCCAGAATGCTGCCAGCCTGGGAGGACAAAACCTTTTTGGTGTGGTTGTTTCGTGAGCTGTATGGAAAGAGGGTCTCTAGGCCACCTCAGCTCCCCAGCTGAAGCAGAGTCCAGAAAGGTATAGCATTCCAGGGTCCCCACTTTGGGTCTGGGTCTTTTCCCTCCAGTACCTACTTACAAACATTGATTCTAAACCCAGAATTAGGCCCCTGAGAGAGTGTAAGGAAAATGGGTGAGTTCCCAAGTGAGTCCTGCTGGAATGGGTAGACTATTCCCATTAGAACCTCTGAGGCATGGCCATCCACAGGGGCTTCTGCTCCTTTTTGAGCCTGTTTTGTTTTGACCCTGCTTACTCTGTATTCTGTAGCCAGATCCATTTCTTTTGTTCCATTGTGATCCATGTGAATCCTGCCTTCACCATCAGCATCTGCATCAGCAGCACCATCATTAAAGGTTTCGGCTTTAGAAACTGACAGACCTGGCCTGTCTCTGTCCTGACTGGCACTCCCTAACTATGCAGCCTTAACCATTTCACATTACTGCTCAGCCTTCCCCCAGGGCTGTAGGAGCCCATAGCCCTATTCAAAATGCCACCGATTATTATCAGTCATCTCAGACTGCCAGAATAAAATGCCCCAGACTAGGTGGCTGAAACAACAGAAATTTGTTTCTTACAGTTTGGGAGGCTGGACACCCAAGCTGAAGAGGCCAGCTGATTCAGTTTCTAGTGAGAGTCCTCCTCTTGGCTTGTAGAGTGCCACCTTCTCACTGTGCACCCCCGGGGGCAGAGAGATAAAAAGAGTGAGCTCTCTGGTGTTCTCTTCTTCGAAGGGCACTAATGCTATCAGATCAGGGCCCCACCCTTATGGCCTCATTTAATCTTAATTATTTCCTTACAGGCCCTACTCCAAATACAGTCACATTGGGTGTTAGGGCTTCCAGTTATGAATGTTGGATGGTCACAATTCAGTCCTAACACTTATCAAAGAACCCTGGGGACTCTGTTGATCCCTTAGTCTCCAGGAGGACTAGCATCTTCCTCCAGAGGCAGTCAGTGGCCCCCTGAACTCTCCTCTACAGGGCCAGACAGTTGTTAGTTCTTGGGCTAGAATTTGCTCAGAAGTGGTTGCTTCATGACCAAAGAGAACCATTGTGGCCCAGACTGGCACCCTTAGTTCTCTTCTCCCCCCTCACCCTCCCCACCAGCTTCATCCTTGGCAAGAACAGCATGGGACAACCCTGAGTCCCCACCATTCCCTGCCCCAGAGCATTCTTGCCTGGATCAGAGCCCAGATCACCACCCTCACCCCAGGTCCTGAGTCCAGTTGCCCTTTTCACCTGCACTCCTATTCAACAAATACCCAATGAGCACCTGCTGCATGCACTGACCTGTCACAGGCTCCATGATTCCTGGTCCCTGGCTGTGGTTTGCGCTGATGGTTCTCACTACCTGAGCCTGGAGTGACTCTTGCTGGGGAAGTGAGTGAGGGGAGGCAGATGCTTCAGGGGATCTCCCATCTGACTCTAAGAAGCCCCCACTCCAGTTCCACCATTAGAGCTTGAAACATCAACTCACCCCATGGGTGGAGGCAATGGGCTGGGTGAGGTTCGCCCCTGACCACTCTCGCTCCCTGGCTAGCTCCCGTTTAGCATCTTAAGGAGAGTCTGCTCTGAGGCTAATTCCTAACAAGGACTCTAATTTCCAAACATTGACTTGGTAACTTAAACTGAAAAATAAAACAACTCAAAGCTAAGTAATTAACATAACCCTGATTGGATTTACAGGATTAAGATTTGGAGATGAAGCCATTCCTCTTCCCTTTCCATCTCCCCAAATGTTGACACTGGCCTTGTCTTCTGAGCAGGGGCACAAAAGTCCTACATGTGACTCGTGGCTTCTCTCATGCCTCCTACTTCCTGTCCAGATCATGAAACCTCCAGCCTGTGGGGTGCACTCTCTCATTCACCCGTCCCTTCAGTCATGCATTCTCTCGATGAGCACCTGCCCTGAGATGCCAGGCCCTAGCAGGCAGTGGTGAGCTGAACAAGCATGGCCCTGCCTGGAGGCGCTCTCAGTTCTGCTCTGTGGCCGTGCTGCCTCAGCACCCAGGAACTGGGCTGCCAGAGGTGAGGGACCCTCCAGCCCTCCTGACAACCAACTTGAGGCTTTTCCCCTTATCCCTATCTCTCACTCCCCACCCCCACCCCCAAAAGCAATTTCTCTGTGGTCCTGGCAGAAAGTGTCAACATCTTCCATGCATCCAGGTATAACTTCCTCACAGTCAGCTCTTCTCCTTGAGCTGGCAACCCACAGTGGCTGACTGAAGGAGACAGAGCCCAGGAGGCATTTCATATGACAGGAGCACCCAGGGCCTGCCTCCTCGATGTATTGTCAGCTCCATCAGACCTGGGACTTTGGCCTTTCTGTGGGGTAGGAGAAAAAAAGACATACATCTGAACTCCCACTCTGCCCTTATTAGTTATGTGCCCTAAAATAACAGTTACTCACCTGATGGGGTAGTCACAGACATTAAATGACATAATCCAGGTAAAGCACTAAGCACCAAGCCTGGTACATGCCAAGATAATGTGAGTGCTCAGATGTGTAGTGCTCAGATAACGTGAGGTTTTTTTCTGCCTCCGGTACATGACCCATGGTCCTAGCACAGACTTGAGCATTCAGCAGGTGCTCAGTACTAATGACTGAGTGGTCAATGTGGGCTAGGATAGGTCTGTAAAAGCCAAAGTGGCTGCAGCAGGCTTCAGGCAGATGCTTTCCAGGAAAGCTGCCTTCCTTGGCCTGTTCTCTGGGACATTTTCTGGCCACCAGAGCTCCTAGGACAGACAGCAAGGGCACCACCTCCTTGCTGGGCCTCTGGAAGCCTGGTGGTACCTGTATTCTCTTCACCTGCAGCCCCAGTCAGATTTTGGTTCTGTCAGGGGCCTACACTCCCTTGGCCGAGCAAATCACCAGGAAAGCAAGGGGGGCAGGGTAGGGCTTTGATCTTCTTCATCTCAGGCCTCCCTTATATCCCTTTCAGCCCTTCCCTGACCCTTTGATCCCATCTCTCCCTTGCTTTCATGAAATTACCTTCCCCCTCCAGCCCCATGTGGCTAGAAGTGGGTGAATATTATTTTTTAAATCCAAAGGCAGCCCAGTGAAGTAAATACCTGAAGCCACAGAGCCCACACAGTCCCATGGCACAGACCAGGGAAAGTCAGTGCTGCTAGAGAAGGGTGGGTCCAGTCTGGTGGTCAAATAGCCCAGGATGGTGGAGGCAGGGGTTGGGGCCAGATGTGCCAATGAATATGGCTTCATGGGGTAGGTGATGAAAGGTCACAGGAAGAAAACAGCACCAAGGTGGTCCCTTCAGATGATCTCTGCTGTGAGCCACATAACTAAAAGGGGGAGAAATTAGAGGAGAGGGAAAGCAGGAGCCACGGGGATCAAAGATGGCTGCAGAGTAGATGGAAGCTACATTCACCTCCTCCCAAGGCCAAACTGGAATTACAACTAAATTATAGAGCAATCATCCCGAATCACCAACTGAAGACTAACTGAAGAGAAGTCTTATAAACAAAGATTTACAAAAGACATAACGGAGATGGTAGGAAGGGTGGAGACATGAAACAGGGCTGGCCCTGCTCCTGTGGGCAGTAGCTGAGGTTCCAAAGGGATATCTCAGATGTGGGGGTGCAGTTCTGCTGAAAAGTGTGGCATCTCAACCCCAAACCAGACTCCCCAGCCCAGAGCACCAGAGCCAAGAAGAGGCAACCACATAACATCTGGCTGTGAAAAGCATTGGGGTTTCTGTCTGCCAGGGAGAGACAGAAGCCACTGGAGACACAGGCACACTTTTAAAGGGCCAATGCACAAAGTTTCTTTTACAGCCACTCACCCTGAGCTCTGGTGGAGGGAGGGCAGAGAAGCCTAGAGTTACATGAGAAGAGTCTGGGGTTTGAGGTTCTGGGAAGGGAGCTGAAGGGATGGACAGCAGCCAGGATTCCTGTGGTGAGTCATTCCCCAGCACCATAGACATGATCTTTGTTGGGTAGAGCACTCCCTTCAGTGTGGCATCAGCCTGGGTGAAAGCAATAGCTGCACTCCCTGGTCTCCCTGTCAGCCCACCCTGTGGAGCTTACATCCTGCTTAGAAGTAAAGCCAGAAGCTCTTTTAGTGACTGAGCCTAACAGGTAACTGGCAGGTGGAGGCAGGGAGAGGAAATATTGTTCAGGTGCTTCGGGATTTTTCTGACCTGCTCCTGGACCTGGTGCTAGTAAAAGTCAGCATTGATGTCCAGCTTGGTCCTTTGAATGTGAACCCAGGTCCAAATGAGGCAATCACAAACTGTGGATTGCTGATAGCTCCAAACAGGTTGCCCAGGGCCAGTCACTGGCAGTGTCTGACATGGTCCGCACCGGAGTCCCTCCCCAGATGACAATAACCAACACACACAATTGCCAGGGCCAAACAGAAATAGAGCAAATTCCAATAAGCTTCATAAGCAGCATATTCAAAGGGAGATAGTGAAAAGCACAAACCTTACTGAAGTGAATTCAGCTTTGTGGAGTCAGCAGCTACACAGCAGTTCACATGCTGTAGTTGAGGCTGAGCATCATAGTCAGCCAGCCTGAGAATGCACAAAGGAACCAATAGCAGTCAAAACCACACTACAAGAAGAGAGCCCATATAACCTATACAAGGGATATTCTGGAGAACCCAGCTCAGGTGATGAAGGAGACTGCCCCACTGGACCCTACAGGACACCTCCTACATAAAAGGCCACACCATGAATGCTGAGAGTCAAAGTAAAGTTTTCTAATACATAGAAACAAATAGAAAGAGACAACCAAAATGGGGAAATAAAGAAATAGTCCCCACATGAGAAATCTCCAGAACAGGAGAGATCTCCAGAAAAAGAGCTAAATGAAATGGAGGTGAGAATTTATCAGATATGAAGTTCAAAGTAATGGTTATAAGGATGCTCAACGGCGTGAAAAAGGACATAGAAACCATAAAAATAACCAGCCAGGAATTAAGAATACAATATCTGAAATAAAGAATACACTGGAAAAAATAAACAGTAGGTTGGATAAAGCAGGGGGTCAAATCAGCGATTTGGAAGACAAGGTAGAAAAAAATACCCAATCAGAGCAGCAATAAGAAAAAAGAATTTTAGACCTGATTGGTGTGGTTCAGTTGGTTGGGTGTTGTTCAGAGAATCGGAAGATCACTGGTTCAATTCTCTTTCAGGATACATGCCTGGGTTGTAGGTCCAGTCCCTGGCACATATGAGAGGAAGCCAATCAGTGTTTCTCTCTCTCTTTTTGCTCCTACTCTTACCATCTCTCTGAAAATAAATGAATAAAATCATTTTTAAAGAAGAATTTTAAAAAATGAGGGTAGTTTAAGGGACTTTTGGGACAATATGAAGAGTAACAACATTCACATCATGGAGTACTAGAAGGAGAAAAGAGAGGGCAAGGAATCAAGACCTATTTGAAAAAAAATAATGACTAAAAACTTCCTTAATCTGGTGAAGAAAAAAAGACACGCAAGTCCACAAAGCACAGGGAGTCCCAAACAAGATGGACCCAAAGAGACACACACCAAGAAATATCATAATTAAAATGGCAAAGGTTAAAGGCAAAGAGAGAATTTTAAAAGTCACCAAAGAAAGACAGGCAATTACCAACAGAGGAGCTCCCTTAAGACTGTTAGCTGATTTCTTAACAGAAACATTTCAGGCCAGAAGGGAATGGCATGAAATATTTAAAGTGATGAAAAGCAAGGACCTACAAACAAGACTACTTTACCCAGCAAGGCTATCATTTAAAACTGAAGGAGAAATAGAGTTTTAGTGACAAGAAAAAGCTAAAGGAGTTTGTTACCACCAAAGGCAGTATTACAAGAAATGTTAAAAAGCCTGATTGAAGGGGAAGAAGGAAATGTCCCAGCCAGTGTGGCTCAGTTGGGTGAAGTGTCATCCCATAACTGAAAGGTTGTGGGTTTGATTCCCAGTCATGGCACATACCTAGGTTGTAGGTTCAGTCCCAGGAGACTAAGAGAAAGAGGAAGAAGGAGAAGGAGAAGAAGAAACAGAGGAATATAGTTAAAAGGATAAAATAGCAATAAATTCATACTGATCTATAATCACCTTAAATGTAAGTGGCTGTAATGCTCAAATCAAAAACCTAGGAGAGCTGAGTGGATAAGAAAACAAGACCCATATATATGCTGTCTCCAAGAGAGCAGATCAAAAGATACACACAGATGAAAAGTAAAGAGATGAAAAAAGATATTTCATGCAAATTGAAAGGAAAAATGCTGGGTTAGCAATACTTTTATCTGACAAAATAGACTTTAAAACAAAGGCTATAGTAAGAGACAAAGAAGGACACTACATAGTGAAAAAGGGAGTGATCCAACCTAAGAATATAACCCTTGTAAAATTTATGCACCTATGTAAACATAAGAGCACCTAAATATGTAAAGTAAATCTTAATGTACTTAAAGGAAGAGTTTGACAGTAACACAGTAAAATTAGGAAATTTTAACACTGCATTGACATCAATGCATAGATCTTCCAGACACAAAATCAACAAGAAAATGGTAGCCTTAAATGATACAATAGATTAGAAGGACTTAATTGATATCTTCAAAGCATCTCACCACAAAGCAGTACAACATACATTGTTTTGAAGTACACATGGTCTTTACTAAAATAGACCACATTTTGGACACAAAACAAGTCTTAATAAATTTTTAAAAATTGAAATCATATTCATCATCCCTTCTCACCATAATGATATGAGACTGGAAATCAATCACAAGAAAAAACACTAAAAAACACACAAAGACATGGAGGCTAAATAACATGTTACTGAACAATAAATGGGTTAACAATGAGATCAATAAATAAATCAAAAGATACCTTCAAAAGATACAAACGAAAATGAGAACACAACAACCCCAAATCAATGGTCATAGAGAAAGCAGTCCTAAGTGGGAAATACATAGAATTAGAGGTGTATCTCGAAAAATAAGAAAAAATTTCAAATAAACCATCTAATTTTATACTTAAATAAACTTGAAAAAGAACAACAAACAAAGCCCACATTGAATATAAGGAAAGAAATAAAAATATCACAGCAGAAATAAACAAAATGGAATCTAAAAATATGGTGCAAAAGATCAATACATCTAAGAGCTGGTTCTTTGAAAGGATAAACAAGATGGACAAACCCTTAACCAGACTCATCTAGAAAAAAAGAGAGAGGACTCAAATAAATAAAGGCAGAAATGAAGGATAAGAAATAACAACCGACACCAAAGAAATACAAAGGATTTTAAGAAATGTCATGAACAAGTATATGCCAACAAATTGGACAAATTGGACAACAAATTGGACAATCCAGATTGGAACCAGAAATGGATAAATTTCTAGAAACATACAA
>VMDR010009267.1:0-27045 GCA_007922815.1 Macrotus californicus
GATGCAGGGACTCAGCATACTTAGTTTGTGGTGTGGTGGAGGTGGGGGTGGAGGAGAATCTTGAACGGGGGAGAACAAATCTGAAGAGTTCGGTTTCTGGCTTCAAAACGTAATATAAAATGGGATAGTATGCTTTGGCATAAGAATACAAATCTACATAAATCAAATAGAATTGAGAGCTCAGAACCCTCACATTTATGGACACTTGATTTTCAACAAAGATGCCAAGAGCATTCAGTGAGGAAAAATGGTCTTTTCAACAAATGGTGCTGGGACAACTGGATATCCGCATCGAAAGAGATGATGTTGAGTGGCTTCTCTACACCATAATAAAACTGAACCAAAATATATCATAGACCTAGATGTAAGAGCTAAAACTGTAAAACTCCTAGAAGAAAATGTAAATCTCTGTGGTCTTGGGTTAGGCAATGGTTTCTTAGATGAGACATCACAAGCACAAGTAACAGAAAAGTAAATAGGCAAATTGGACTACATCAAAATTTTTAAAAAATTATGTCTGAAAGGACATCATAAAGAATGTGAAAAAAACAACCCACAGCATGGAGAAAGTGATTATAAATAATATATTTGCTAAGAAATTTGTATAGAATATACAAAGAACTCTTACAACTCAATGATAAAATAAATAACCAGTAATTAAAAAGTGTACAAAAGGTCTGAATACATAGTTCTCCAAAGAAGATTTACAAGTGGCCAATAAGCTTAAGAAAAGATTCTTAACATCATTACCTATTAAATAAATGCAGATTAAAAACGACGAGATACCACTACACACCCCCTAGGATGGTTGTAATAAAAAAGATAGACAATAACAAGTGTTGAAAAGAATGTGGGTAAATTGGAACACTCACACACTTCTGTTGGAAATGTAAAATGGTACAATCAGTTTGGAAAACACTCTGGCAGTTCCTCAAAAAGTTGGGTGTGGGGAATGGGCAGTGACTACCAGTGGATACGAGGCTTATTTTGGGAGTGATGAAAACGTTCTAAAATTGATCATGATGCTAGTTGCACAACATTGTGAATATTCTAAAAACCACTGAATTTTGCACTTAATGTGGATAAGTTGTGTACTATGTGAATATTATTTCAATAAAGTTGTGAAAGATATAGGGGCAGCAATAGCCCCTTAGCAAAATTGTGTGAGTTTGTGTTATCTTATAAATCATCCTAAATAGTTCTTAACCACCTTGGACTATTTATAACTGGGGAGGGGAATAGTCTCTAAATAGAATAAGGTATTGCTACACATGGTATCCAAGAATCAAGGAACATACACATGTATTGGTATCAGAAACTTTTAATACAAAGTTTTTTTGTCATGTTTTCCACTTGGTCATATATCTTTTCAAATTCAGGTAAATCAGCAATGATGATGGGGATCTGTACCATTTGCTAGCTCTTTATTGTGTGCCAAGTCTATGCAAAGCCCTGCACAGACATTGGTTTCTTTAATCCTTGCAACAAGCCTCTGTGATTTATGTCTCCCATTGTTAGATGGTGTAATCGAAGCTCAGGTAGGTTAAGTAACTTGCCCGAACTCATACAGTTCCTAGGAATAGAGCTAACACTTGAAATCAGGTATGCTTAATTCACAAATTCACACTCTTAAACTTTAACTATGCTACTTCTTAACCAGTGTATTTGCATTTTTCATTTATTTTTCTGTTTTTCATATTTTTAAGTGCATGCTCATAACTAATGCACGCTCATTGTAGAAAACCTGAAAAACAGAAGTGTGTCATAGGTGGCATTTTGTGAATAACTGGAGGAAATAAAATTGCTAATAAAATTATGATATATATTCATATTTATGAGTCTTAATGGATGCTTATGACAGGTGAAATATGGGTCATAAAATGATTTATTTGCATGACCTCTTTACATGTTATATTACATATATTATAAAACATATCTAGATATTATATATATGTGAATTACATATTGAAAATATTTGTGAAGGGAAAGGTCTAGAAGTACTTACATAAAAATGTTAACTGAGTGGATTTAGACAATTATCTTTCTTTTTGCTTTTCTGTATTTTCTAATTGTTTAAACACGATCATCCTTGACTTCTGAACTAATCAATTCTCTGGATTAACCAACACTTTCCATTTTCTTTGAAGATTTGACTAATGCCCACTGCCAGTTAGCCCCTCCTCGTGGGTAGACTGCTCTTTAATACTCCAGTGCACTCCTGCTTTCTCTGACTTTCCATTAACCTACAATTACAGATCCCGATCTCAGCAGATAAGAGGGACTGTCCTGTAATGGGAGCAGAAGGAGTGCCCTGTGTCACACAATTAGTAAATGGACTCCAGTCACAGTGGAGCTCTTTGGAGTGAAAGAACCTTACACACAAGCTTCAGAATGACTGAACAGTTATTGCATTTTTTTTTCATTTTTTGAAGTCTTTGAGATTCTTCTCTTTCCTTATCATTTTCTTCATAGTTTTAACTGTCACTCTTCATAGGGAATTACAGCAACAAGAACCTTCAAAAGATGCTTTGGTCAGTTAAATCGGTTCAGTTAAAATAGAGTGGGGGTTAGCTATTTTGAGTACAAAGCCTAAAAAGTATTTCTCTCAACAGGGAGCACATTGGCAATATTAAGCTATTTGTATCTCAGTTAAATTATTTGAAATATCTTGGGAATCCAGGAAAAGCTAAGAAGGCTCATGGCAGATTCATCAGTTTTTATTAATGATTATAAATTACATTTCTTGGAAAAGACAACATATTACATGTCCACTTCTCTCCAGGGATTTCACAGACAGACACTGCTTTTCCAAGGAGGGCCATTAGAGTGAGTTTTTCTCCTGATGATAATAGATCTCAGAATGCTAGCACAGCAAAGGGGGTGAAGTATTGCATCCAACGCTCTTATTTCACAGATATGGGAAGAGATGGGAAGGTGTTGACCGAAAGGAACAGAGCAAATCACTGGCAGAACCAGGAGCAGAACTGAGCCTCCTGACTTTTGGTCTAAGGTTCTTTCCATACAGGGCCAAGCAGTTAAAGTAAATGGGTAAAATTCATTAGGGTAGGACAATAGGAGATGGTGTGGACTGTGGTGAACTAGACAGAATATGATCGCAGGGACACTGTGCTGGAAAACATACACACGTCTACAGGATGGATTTGGCTCCTGGCTGCCGTATGCACACCCTACTACACCAAATAATCTCATTTAGACACTCCAACACAGTTAGAAATGGCCTCCTGTATTTACATTCACTGGATGACTTCATGGTTTTAGTGAAAGGGCTCTGGAGGTCATTTAACTCAGTCTCCAGTTAAAACACCTTCTGGAGTCATCAATCTCCACTCAAATCCTTTCAGTGAGGGGGAACTTGCTACCAGGTGATTTAGCACATTTGATTCGCAGACCACATTAGTCAATAGAATTCTCTTTACCAAAACAGAACAAACTTCTCTGTAGCTTCCACATACTGGTAAAACTTTTACCTTTGAAGCCAAACAAGAGTGAGTCGTATCCATTTTAAAACTGATAGCTTTGAAATACATGAAGACGGTTTGCATGCCCATCCAAATTTTCTCATGTCCCTTAACCATTCTTTAGATGATATATGATACTCAGCTGGGTGGTATGTTCAAAACGGTGAGGGAAAGTTCCTTCAAACCAAAATAGCTTTTCTGATAGTCCATCATCATGCCTAAAATTAATCTAAGATACTAAAGTATTCAAAGAGATGTCAAAAGAAGTGGAAGACAGGTTCAGAAAGGAAACATGGGGAGGGTATTTGAAGTTAATATTAATAATAATGACATGTAACATTTATCAAAATCTTACAACATACTAAGGACTCTGCTGAAATCCTTATATATATATTATCACATCCAGTGTTATCTCAGTAAATAGGCATTTTGTCCCCATTTTATTGATGATGAAATTGAACCTCAAGGAGGTTGATTGACCTACCCGAGGTCATTCATCCCCAAAGTGGCAGAGCCAAGACTTAAACTACATCTATTTAATTCCAAAGCAGTGCTCTTACCTGCCTTGCTGGTATGAAGTATTGGAAAGCATATTGGAATTCGAGTCAAAAATGGATGCGAGATCTATTATTGGCTGCGATCAGAGCGATTTCCTTCACCTCTTTGAGCCTCTGTCTTCTTACCTGTTCTGCGTAATTGTTTTCAGTTCTCTCTCTTCTTTTCTATTTATAATGATCCAATTTCCAGATGAGAACTGAACATTCTTCTATTAAGAACCTTTTTTGGTTCCCATTGGCTAAAGGATGGAAAAGGAAAATGTGTAAATTTCTTTGTGTGAAATGAGGACCCTTCTTCTCTAAGCTCCTGCCCGCCCCTCCAACCTTTTTTGCTAACTCTTCTTCAAGTACCTTCTAAGTACACTAGATTTCTTCCCTCCAGTGAACTTGCTGTACATTTTCTTTCCTTTGTGCTTTTCTCTCTTCCTGGAATGGCTTTTTCTTCCTGCAGAAATTATATCTGATTTTCTAGTTGGAGCTCATTTACTCCCTCCCCTCACCCCGCCTTTTACCTTGACTTCACCAGAGCTAACCTGTTTTCCTCTGGTTCTTTTACTGCTTAGTTCACATCTTTATCATCATAATCCCCTGCACTATGGCCAGAATATCTCCCCGTGGATTTCCTGTGTTGGACTTCTAAAACCCAATGTGGTGGTGATGTTAGAAGGTTGGGCCTTTCAGAGCTGACTGGGTCATGAGGGTGAAGCTCTCATGAATGAAATTCATGCTCTTATAAAGAAGCTTCACAGAACATCCTCGCCCCTTCCACCATGTGAGGATACACTTAGATGCCTGCAACCTGGAAAAGGGCCCTCACTCAACCATGCTGGCACCCTGATTTCAGACTTTTGGCCTCCAGAACTGTGAGAAATAAATCAATTTCTATCGTTTATAGACTATATAGTTTCTGGTATTTTGTCATAGCAACCCAGATGAACGGAGCACTCTGTTTACATGCTACTGTTAGAATTTGAATTTCTTGAAAGCAAAAGGCATATTTTATTCATTAAATTGTTATTCATAACATATAACACAGTGTCTTACATGTTAAAAAATGAAGTTAGCACCTACTATGTGCAAGGTGCAATTCATAATAGGCGCTATGCCATCATAGTCCTTGACTATTTCCTTAATGAAAGAGCAGCTGTACAAAATAGAAATACTAGGTTTCTTTCACATCAATTAAAATTTTATTAAATGTAATGAATTCTATTTGCCATAAAACAATGGCCCTTAAATGACTTTCATTTGGATATAGAGAGGTAGTTTCGCGTTCAGAGAGCAGAAGATAAAATCAGGTACCCTACGTTATTACCACTACTGTCATTAGAGTTATGATGGTGAATATAAGATTATTATTATTTTTATTGTCTTTAGCAAATGAGTTTTCTTTCTGCCCCCCTCCCCCCAAGCTTCCCGGAACATTTCTCATGTGTTTCCAGTTGCCCCATCTTGCTTTGACACTTCTGCCAGGGAGAGGGGAGAGGGAGAAGGACACAGAGGCTGACCTCGGGCTTGGGCTGGCCAGCGGGCCCCAGACTGCCCCAGGCTGCCGCCACCACTTTGTCTCTCCCTCCGCTGCACTCAAGGCCACCATTGATCAGCTCACTGAGCGCTTTACAGCAGCAGCCTTGGATGGGCCTTCAGAGAAATTGATTGTAGTCAGTTCCCAGCAGATCGAGCCACATCAGCTTGTCTCCTTGTCCCACCAATGAGTGTCTTGACTCCCCTTTTTAATTACCTCTGCATGGTGGCCAGGGCACAGGTCAGAGGAAGAGAAAGAGACAAAGGGGGGGGGGAGTGGGGAGAGAGAGAGAGAGAGAGAGAGAGAGAGAGAAAGAAAGAGATGGAGACTAAAATGAAACAGCTTTCCCCAGAGTGGGGTGCTTTTTTAACTTGAGCCAGGAAACTAGGTCACATTTGTTCATTGTGAAATTAGTATGTAGATTATTAGAGAATTTGATTAGAGAATCACAAATCAATTTGAGTTCGAGACCCAACTCAGCCAGCTAATTTGGTAAACTTGGCAAGTCATTTCACATAGCTGGGACTCAGTTTCACATCTGTAAATGAGCATGTTAGTAAGACAACCTCAATAACCATAAACATGCATAAACATGAATAAACCATCACCACTGCTGCAAGTATGATGAGGACAGAGACGGTGATGAGTGCTGACACTTACTGAGTACTTAGCAGCTGTACACACCACGATAGATGCTTTACATTGATAATTTTTATTTCTTAATTTTTTAAACAATCACTCAATCAAAGGATAGAGGGAAAATGTTTTCCTCCATTTCATATGGGTGGACCCCAAGGCTGAAAAGATTAGGCTGTGCTCAAATTTATAATGTTAGGGATCAAAGCCAAGTTTCTCTGCACCCAGAGCCCTTGTCCTATGTTGACTGTATAAAATTCCAGGTAGCTAACAAATCCCACTCACGGAAATTCCTCTGACTTCCGCAGCCTTGCAGCTCTGTACCTGTGTAGTAGGAGATACGTTTGACACAAGCACTTTGGCTTGATAGCTGTGTGACAAAAAAGTCCCTGATGTGTACCTTTCTCACAACAAAGGGAAGCTCTGTGTGCCCAGCATTTACGTACCCATACCCGCATCTCTGTGTGTAAGATAAGCTGGAAGTGTGGGATGCAGGTGCTTTGACCCTGTCCGTCGCTCATCCCGGGTTCAAAGTCATGTAGCGATCGATTCTCATGGTGTGAGCAACAGGCTGCCTGTATCACGTCTCCCAGGAGACTTGTTGAAAAACCATATTCCTGGTTCCCTTCTTCCAGCCCTGTTTAATCATAATTCCAGGGCAGGGACCTGGGCCACTGCATTTCAACAAGGGCCCCTGGTGACTATGAGGAGCGCTAATGCCTGAGAACCACCAGGACTGAAAAGCTTGGCTCAGCCAGAGCTTGAGCTCAGGACAGTGCGTTACCCTCACCTTGCCCCAGCAGACTCTGCATGCCCCCACCTCCACAGAGGATTTCAGGGTCTCCCTCCCATTTACGTGATCTAAGCTCTTGATTTCCTACCCATTGGCCTTCCCCATGTGCCCTCCTCCCTGTAATGCCTGCTTCCCTGTACATACCTTCAGTCTCATTGAAGAGAATGTACCCCCACCCCCCCGAGGGTGAATCATGATTTTTCTTTTTTTTTTTTCAGGGCTGTTATATTTTTATTGTGAAATTATATCATTTAACTTAATAAAGTGCCCACTTTGACACCAAACGTAGTTATCGCATTGTTATTGACTATACATTCTCTATTCCCACGACTATTTCGTAACTCCTAATTTGTACTTCTTTACTCCTTCACTTTTTTTTTTGCCCAGTCCCCCAACTCCCTCCCCCGCTGGCAGCCATTAACCTGTTCTCTGTGTCTAGAATCATGATTTTCTAAGCCATTGGTCCATCCCGTTCTCCTTTGCTAGTTACTGGCTGTGGAAGCCAACGTGATCTAATTCTCAGTAAGGTGAAACGAAGTCTTCAGGGGGGCTCCTCGGCAACATTTCTATTGCTTATAAAAGAAACCTACATAAGGGGAAGGCCCTTTGCTCAATCCCTTTCTTTCCTGCTTCAGACACAGACCTGTGATGACATGATGTTTTGGAGGTACTACACCTATCTGGCCAGAATAAGCTGACCAACACAAGAATGTGAAGCCAGCACAGTGCGAGGGGCAGGGGAGAAAAATTCAAAGGGCCTGTATTCTTGAAGACAAGTTGAGATGCACTCAATCCACCCTGAGATCCACTGACTCTGGTTTAACTGTGAATAATGAATGCACTAGGGTACTCCACTGTGAGTCAAGATCCTTTATAACAACTGAAAAACCCCACATCTGAACTTTCTCTTTACTCTGTCTTGCCCGTTAGCATTTCTTCCCTTCAAAATTTAAGTAGAAAATTTATTTTGAGATTTTATCAACCTACCATTCTACCTCTGCAGTGGGAGAGTTAAATGAAGAGAAATTAAAATGGTCATTTTACTCTGCTGTCAAATATCTGATGTCATAACTAATTTTTGGCAGATTCTATATTACGGTAAATTGATGGTAGGGTCCTTGACCTGGAATTGGTCCTGTAGATCAAGGGTCAAGAAACTATGGCCCACAGGTTAAATTAGGCCTGCCACCTGTTTCTGTAGATAAGGTTTACTGGAATACAGCCACACTCATTTATTTACGTATTATATATGGTTGCTTTTATGTTGCAATGACAGAGTTTAGTAGTTGCCACAGACACCAAATGGCCCAAAAGCCTAAAATATTCACTGTCTGGATTTTTACAGGAAAAGTTTGATGATTTCTGCTGCAGATAATCAATTCACTGGTCAAAGAGATAATCTTGTGTTTTATGCTGAGTGCTTTATTTACTTGTCTGTGTTTTAGGTGCCAGATGGGGAGGGGACCACACAGTCATCCCTTTGGAAGACTTTAAGAATCACTTTTACTC
Organism: Macrotus californicus; assembly: GCA_007922815.1. Taxonomy (NCBI): domain Eukaryota; kingdom Metazoa; phylum Chordata; class Mammalia; order Chiroptera; family Phyllostomidae; genus Macrotus; species Macrotus californicus. The sequence continues at coordinate 8,500 of VMDR010009267.1, forward strand.
TCATCTAAACAGAAGGGTAACCCACTTCACCGCAGGAGCAGATGGGGTTTGGGGGGATGTCTGTAAGTAGAACCAGTATTTCCTCACATAAAAGAGACTCAAGTCCTCCCCAGGCTTTGGATTGGCAGAATGGTAGAGAATAGCAAGATTCAAACCTGGGTGAAAACCAGAGAAGTGGCAAAACCCATGGGAGACATGAACCCAATCAAGAGTGAAGCTGGATCAGGATTTGGAAAAGGAGATTCAGGAAAGGATGATACCTTGAGCTGAGTAGTGTGGACTCCAGAGCTAGAAACCAGAAGTTACAGGTTTGGGGAATCAGGGATGGTCAGGTAGTCCAGCCTAACTCTGATAGACTACAGTTTGCAGGTTTGGAGTTGCCCTTTAACTTTCTGTTAAAGGGCTTTCCTGGGCCATCCTCATTCCTCACTTACAAATAGCTGTTGAGAATTCATTTGTAGTTGACAGAGAGTTTACATTTGTGTAGCATGAGAGAAACTACCTGAACTCCATATTTTTTTTCCTTTAAGGTAAGAATCCCCAGGTAATTTCTTTACCTACCAAAGGATTCTTTAGGCACCCAAATAAATATCTTGTTTTAGACAAAAGGCAGGGCATCTTTAAAAGAATATTTAAGGTCAGCTGAGCCACATGTGAGGCCTGATTCAGCTGTGCAGCCTGGGTAGCAGCTGCACCTCTGAACCTGCTCTTGTTCTGTGAAATGCAGCAGAAGTGGGTACTGATAAAATATACTCGGGGGTGTCCGTCCGTGACATTGAGAAACACACATAAGAAGTGCTTTCTGCATAATAAAATGCTGTGCAAATGAAAGGTGCCACTGTTACTATTGAATATGGCTACATCCTGATGGGCCTGCAGAATGAGTTGGCCGTGAAAGATCCCCTAAAATAGCTGTCGAAATTAACCTGTTGAATGGGGAAAATTCATGGCTCTCTTTAAGGTGCCAGAGAATGCCTGCCAAAACGGGCTCTTCCCGCTTAGTGTAATTGACACTGAGGTCTTTGTGACAGTAACTAGTCACCAGATTCAGCCTCTTCCAGAGACTGCTCATTGTCAGGGATAATAAAGCAGTAATATCTGGGTGGCTGTGCACGCTCATTTATTTTCCTTGTTAGGGGGAAACACGTGTGCAGCTTGGCCACTTAGGAGGTCTAATGCAGAAGTCTAGTTTAATACAGAGATCTGAAACTGTTCAACACCTGAAATGCATCCTTGGGTACTAGGATTCTCATGGCAGCACCATCCAGAAACCTGGAAACTACACCAATACGTGGAACAGTTGAAGGGATAAATAAGTTGTAGGGCCGCTGAGAAGGATGCACCAGGCAGGAGCTCCAAGTTTAGGCTGACCATGGTATCCTATCCAGGGAGGTCAGCTCAAGTAGAGGGAAACAGGCGCTGCCCAGGTGATGGAGGTCAGAGAGTCACCAAGACAAGAAGCATGAACAGGGCTGGGGATTTTTGACTCGGGCAGAAATGGTTCACTCAGTTCTCTGTTTGGGGTCCCTATCTTTCTAAAGAAAGTCTCTGAAATATTTCCAAATTCTTAATCATGTGTGTGAAGTTGTGTGCTTGGATTTAGATAGTCTTTAAAATAATGCATGAATCAGGTATTGAACTTGAAGGGTAGCAGCTTATCCTGCTTCCTTTATTTTTTAACACATGTATAGCCTGCTCACATTCACAACACCGACCTGATCTTTCCAAGTGATAAGTGCTGTGATGTTTACTCAGATTCATAGACTTGTTTGTGTTGAAGCTTTGCATGGGGCCAGGCCCATCAACACAGAATTGTAGGTACTTCATTATGAAATACAACAATGAGAACAAATGACCTATAGTTAGTTGTAGGCAATGGTATGGAGTAATCTCACACATATGTCTTGAACTAAAGAATATAGGTACAAATGATTCCATTTTATCAAGCACAAAAGCAGCAAAATAACCCATGTCGTTGAACACATGACCACGGGGGTTCATGTGCCTTGGAACACGTTGAATCACCTCAGTGGTTGTCTTCAGGGAGGAGGGAGCTGGAAGGGAGCACCAGAGGGGACGGGGGGGGGGGGGGGTTGGGGGGGTGGGCGGTGAGTTTATTCATGTTCTCTGTCTTGATTTTAGTTCATGGGTATATTCAGTTTATACAAATTCATCAAAGCACACATTTTTGATATCTCTACTTTTCTGTGCATGCTATACTTACATAAAATGTTTCTTTTTTAATAAATAAGGAGCCAGGGATATAATGTGATGAAGCTCATGAGCAGCTCAGCCAGGAACTAACCGTAGCACCTTGGGGAAGTTATTTTACCTGGCTGAACCTCTAGTACCTCCTTTCTAAAAGGGGATTAATAGTTCCTGCCTCACAAGGTCACTGTGAGTATTAAATGGAAAGGGAAGACTACATGTTAATTACTTAGCCTAATGCTTGGTACACAGCAAGCAGCTGATGTCTGGTTTCTATTATGATTATGTGATCCTCACATTGTCAGGCTGACACCCTTTCAGCCTGGATGGTCTAATGTGAATCATTGTCTCAGGTCCAGATTGTGTGATGGAAGCAGGGAAGAGATGGGGGATTGTGTCAGGCTGGAAGTGAAGCTGGAAAAGCTCAGGAAGGGCTGAATCATGGAGGTTAAATTAAAGACGTCCAGAGGCTGAATTTTATTCTGCAAGTGGAAGTTCCTGAAGACTTACTATTTTAACAGAGAAGTCACATGGACCTGAGACTCAGCCAGATTAATCTAGAAAATTGAAAGGGATTAAAACAGAGAAGGCCTGAAGATGAACTTTGCCTTATAGAAAAGCGTATTTTGTCTCTAAAAGTCAAAATATGATGATGATGTTATTATTATTAATACTATAGGCACTAGCAGGGACTGCAGTCACTGTTATTTTATTGTGCACCTGCTAGGTCCCAGACATTTTTATGGCATTTGTCTCATTTAATCCCTACTCAGAGCACAGTGAGAATCATGGTCATTTATCAGGTTCTCACTAAGTGCTAGGCACTGTTCCAAGCTTTTATACATATTTAATGCATTTAATCCCCATAAGAGCCCTGGGAGATAGGTGCTCTTGTTGTTTCCAGTTTACCAATGAGGATACTACAGCAAAGAGGGGTTAAATAACTTGTGTAAGGCCACACTGCTATCGAGTTGCAGAGCTGGGATTCGAACCATGGCAGCCTGACCCTAATGCCATTTCCATACCCGTTATGCCACATCACCATTCTGGGTGTTTTTATACCCATTTTCACATGAGTTAACTTAGCAAATTACTTGTTCAAAGTCAGAGAGAGGAAGAGACCCTGGCTTGCATGATGATAAGACTCAGGCTCTTCACAATTTTCCAAATGAAACTTCAATCAAATGTTTTAAGGATGAAATGAATAACGATAACTATAGAAAACATTTATTGAGCACATATGTGCCAGGAAATTTGTATGTGTTATATGTATTTCATGCATTTACAAGTGCAAATAACCCTTATGGAAATCTATAAGAAGTACTGTTTTCATCCCTGGTTTACAAATGAGGAAACTGAGTCTCAGAGATGCCACAAAAATAGTAAGTAAAAATTCCAAAATTAGGTCTTCAGCAGCTGAGCCGTGAAGCACGTTGTCACACCACTCCACCACCTCTCCCCCGGAAGGAAGGAAGCTGATCCCAGGAGCCGAGCACTCCTTTTACCACCCCCCATCCCCAGCTCACTCTGTGTACTCAGTGGTGTGTCCTGGGGCAGTTTTAAAAGCATTCCAAGGCTTCACCACTGAAAGCAATTCTCAGCTAACTTTTCCAAGGGCAAGCTGCCGCAGCAGATTCCTTCCCAGGTTAGTAGAAAGCCCCGGGCCTCAGAAGAGCAGGTGCTTGCCTAACCCATATCACCTGCATCTGATCGATCTCATTTGCCTTGGGGAGAAGCACAGTCAGGTTGGCTCCTTCTCCTCAATTCAGCCGGGCGCAGCAGCAGAAGAGCCAGGGGCCTGCGGGCGAAGGGGCCGGAGTCTGCTCCTCTCCGAAGAGCACAGGAAGAAGACATGGCACCCCCTCTCCCCCACCTACACCCCTTGTGAATGCATGGGGCTCTGTTATGCTCTAGGAAGGCCACCAGCCCAGCAATGTCACCATGACCAGCCCTAGATTCATGGCCGGTAGGTAGTAAGAGGAGTTCAGGGGCTCCCTTTCTATAAATGTCTCAACTTTCAGTCTTGTCTTAGAGTCTGAAATCCCCCTCACATCCCCCCACCTCCCCACCTGTAGTCAGGTCTTTGGATAAAGCGTGAAGCTCCTTGTATTAATTGGGGTTCACACGGACAAAACAGAAGCAGAGACAAGCAGAGCCAGTAGTATGTGTGTGCATGTGTCTGCCTGTCAGTCTCTGAGGCAGGCCAGCAGCCTGGAACTTCTAGAGCAGGACCTACAGCCCCTTGATAGGATTTCTTCTTTCTCCGGAAAACCTTGGTCTTGCTCTTCAGGCCTTTCAACTGAGTAGATGAGGGCCCACCCAGATTATGGAGGGTAATCTTCTTTGAGGTCAACTGATTATGCCTGTTAATCACATCTACAAAACACCTTCATGGAAATACCTCCATTAGTATTTAATTGCATAACTTCGTCTGTCTAGCCCAAGTTGGCACATAAACTAACCATCACCCTCCTTGTGGTATAATGGAAAGTGGCTACGGCTCTAACTTTCTGTTATCTTGGGCAAGTACTTTTTTCTCTCTGAAACTTAGTGTTAAGCTCTGTGGAATGGGTGGAGTGAAGAAAGTAAAATATGAGGAAGGCATGAGAGTTGTTTTTAGATATTTGGAAGTGTCGGTCAGGGAAGGAATACAGAGGCTTATTCGGAGGGCAGGACCAGGGCCATTGCATGGAAGGAAAAATGCAAGTTTAAGCTTGATGAAGAAAGTGTGCCTCACAATGAGATCCCACTGTAAGAGGTGCTGCCTTGTCATATAATGACCCCCTTGCTTGGAAGAGTTTAAACAATTGAAGGAGGATTTATGACGGGGAGAATGATGTTGAAAGCATTACATTTTGGACTAGATATACTCAGAAATGCCTTTCAGTGTGATTATTTTTCAAAGCTAGTAAGGCTTATTTTTTCCCCCCTGTACGCTCCCTGGCCCCCAAAGTTTGTCAACTGACTTGCTAGGCAACATAAAATGTAAACAAATCCTGGAAGAAGTATTACTCATTGGCACCCATCAGATGCATTCTCCAGGTTTACCCATGAGATTAACTATTACCAGATCTGTTAAAACAACATAGATATTCTCGCTCAGCAAAAGCATGGAAAGATGAGGCACAATGACATTTTTGATTTGATGGGTGACACTGAATTTAGTGAAGCAGGCATGGATGACTGTTAGATGCACAACATTGCTTTGCGTCATGTTTCAACGTGGCCCCTGGCCTCACACAGTTACAGAGTGACATACATGGCAGCCTATGACAGACGTATTGTGAGAACTCCAGTTTTATGTGACCATGGTTAGGGACAAATTAATTGTAAGGAGGACAAAGAACTACGTTTTAATGGATGGGCACTTTTAGCTAAGATTGAAGAGGGAAAATCTTGGACAGGACGGGTGTTCTAGAGAAAGGCATGATGAATGGAGAGTACAAGTTAGCTGAGACAGGGTAAGTGGGAATGTGCTGAGCTGGATCTGGGCACAGAGAGAGAGATTGCAGGGGCTGTGGGGATAGCAGTGATGTGGTTTTACAGAACTGGAAGAGAAGATGGGGTCTAAAATAAAGGGGGAGGTTGAAAGTGGCAATTTCTGCTTTCAAGAAATTACCAAGGGACAGTCTTCTATTAGTTTTTTTCTTGCTACCCGTAAATGCCTCTTATCTGAAGGTATAACAGGGACTTGCCATGTGGCCTAAGACCCCTGTGGCCTTGGTTACCTCCAGAGCCCAACCTGTGAGAAGTGCATAATATTCCCAGCTCAACAGATTCTTACAGGTGCTGCTTGGTAAGCTGTAAACCTCCGTGCAAACACTCCTGTACTCAGGGACAGATCCTGTTGGCCCAGGGGGAATTTACAGCAGCTGGTGACCAAGTCCAAAATCAGCTACATTTTGCCATTAAAATGGGAGTGGTGGCGGGGTTGACATGGAGCTTGGTGACAGAGACATCCACCTTGCAGCCATCAAAACCGTGTGCTGGGTGTCTGTGGAGCATGTCAGCTGCTCGGGTTGTTCAGTGTGAAATTTAATTTGGGCTCCTGGGTGAGCAGGGAGGAGGGCGTGAAAGATATGACACTGGTTAATTTCATGTTTTACAGGCCCAACAACCCCGAAAGTACATTTCTTGGCGAAAACTGAGAATGTGCAGGCCACTGCATGCAATGATATGCAGTCCAGGGGGGAAATAAAGATAGCAAGAGAAAGAAAAAAAAAAACCTATAAAGAATATATCATCTCCTGAAATCAAATAAACTCAACAGCCTTCCATCTCAATGGGTTAGATTGACAGGCAGAGAGAAGAAGGCGAAAGAGAGTTTCTTTTAACTCTTGCCAATATCTTTTCACATAACTGCACACCCTCCTTAGCTTGGCATTCGAAGCCCCTAGCCTCTGCCCTAATCCATCTTTCCCTAGGCAGGTCTGGTTTTTATCTTAGTCTTGCTCAAAGTCTTCCTTGCCTCCTTGTAGACTATAGCATAAAACCCAGACATCTAATTGTAGCACAAAACGCCCTCCCCATTGTAGCTCCCCTTGCCTTTTTCATCATGCTCTTCGGAGCTCATCCCCATACGATGCCGGCTCCACCAGCAACACTGATTGATGAGTGCCCAAATCTGCTGGCTCTCCCACATCTCTCTGCCTTTGTAAGTGTAAGTTCCTTCTCCTAGAAGTCTGTCTACTTTGGATCTTTCCTTGATTTCAGAGAAATTCAGGCCATCCAGAGAACCTCTAAAAGCCAAGAGTTTGGCATCAAGTAGACCTGATGCTGACTACATGATATACTGGATACTGGCTTCCGTCCCATCTTATTCGCACGGCTGTGACAAGCTATTCACTTTCTCTGTCAGTTTTCAAAAAAGATAAGAGAACACTCCCTACTTTTTCTGGTTGTTATGGGGATTCATTTGGTTAATGAATATAAATTATGGAGCACAATGCCCGGCACACGAAAGTACTCTGTAAATGGCTTATTTTTGTTACTATTTTAGCTCAAATATTACTCCTCTATGGAACTTTCTTTGATTTCCACATGCAGACTTAGGTGCTGTTTCCATCATGCCAGGAATGATTCAATTGCACCTTGAATGCGCATTAATTATTGTAATCATTGTATTGAATGTTGTATTTAATAGTCACTTGTGTACCCCCCACCACCACCGCCATTACACTATATTTGTGGGTGCATGGATCAACTTTGGCCATCTCTAAATGCCCCACGCTTAGCCAAATGCCTGACACAAAGTAGGTATTTGGTACACACCATCTGAATTAATGAAAGTTAGAGTGATGAGTAGTCATAGGCCTGGTCATTCTGCAAGGCCTGGGTCAAGTGCCAGAGCTCCTGTGAAGTCTTCTCTGACCCTGTGAGTGTAACAAAAGATCCCCTTCTGTGACATGTCTTATTCATACCTGTCAAGTCATTAGTAGGGGACCTGGATCATGGTAAGAACGCAGTACATGTTCTTATTCTTCATCATCATCATCATCATCATCATCATCATCATCATCATTCTTTTCCACCTCTGTGTTGTTATTATTCCCAGGACAGCTGACATTTGGGATTTCATTGTGGATAGGGTAGCCACAGGACTGGGTTTAGTGCCCAAACCACATATACAAATGCAGTTTGTGTCAGGAGCCCCTGGAAGACTGTCCACAGTGGCTACACAAAATCAATATCCGGGAGAAGCTGCAAAAAAAACAAGAAAACCAAAGTCCTTTACCTGGATGGATATTCATGAGCAAGAGGGCAGGTGTCAGCTTGTGAGAACGTTATCATAGGCTTTGCTTCGGCTTAGGAAGCTATCAATTGATTGAGAATTTTGGAACAAAGAAAGGCTTTGAAACCATTCCAGATAAATAAAGCAGGAGGTAAGAATAACTATTGGACTGGTGCACATATACTTGGAGCTATTTGTAGAGAGTGTTTGAATGTGAGAGAAAACAAGATAACACAATTTAGTGTGCATTGATCCTATGCCAGGTACTCCTCTAGACACTTCACATGTATTAACTCATTTAATGCAAACAACAACCCTATAAGGTGGGTATTATTATTCCCATTTGAAATATGAGACTCAGATACAAAGGGGAACTTGCTCAAGGTCAAATGGCCAGTAAGTGGTGAACCTGGGTTTGTACCTGGGCAACTGACTCCAGAGCTGGTGTTGTCAGTGTCTGTAGAAGGGGTCTGTGTGTATTAGGAATGACTGAGAGGCATGTGTACATGGTGTGACTTGTAGAAACATAGTCAACACCTGCTATTTGTCAGGCCCTGTGCCAGGTTGGCTAATAAGGTGATACTGAAATAAATAGAATGACCCGGTCCTGCTTTCACATACCTCACAAGCTGGCAAGGGAGCAGGCAGGCCTAAAGGTAGATATCAAGGAATTTAATTTCGTTTAATAAACTATTTTTACCATTAATTCTGTGTTAGTACTATGCCTGGCCCTGGAAAATAACAATGAGTGGGACATGATCCAGGCTTTTAAGATGCTCAGTGAGTGTCAGAACATGGTGAGTTTTACGGTAAACAGACCAAATGTCACATGTCTTTGAATGCTGACTTTGTCACGGTAGAAACTCAAAGCCCACTGTGTTGAGCCCATTGCATATTACCCCAGCCTCTGACTACTTGGTTTTATCCTTAGAAGGAATGTCCCTAAAGTGTGGGTTTTGGTCCTCAGTATCTGTTCAACCTCAGTGACTGGGACTTTTCCAGGCTCCAGGCCACTGCACCTGCCTTATCCTTTGTGGTTATCCAGGTTGCTAAGGAACACATCAGTTATTGTGTCCCCTATGCCCAACCTCCTCTTCTAAGACTAAATTCTCCCACTTATAGGGTCCTGCTATTTGGGGGTAGACAGTAATTAGATCAGGTATAATCACCTGACATAGAGGAATTAATTCATTGGCTGGTAGTGAAGCATGAAATAGCTTGTCCTGGGAGGGTGAACTGAATCTATCAAATTTCTTCTTGGGGAATGAAAACTGAAATGACAGAAAGAATGTGTTAGTTGGAGGCAGACAGGGAAATAGACTTGTTAGGTTAGTGGTCGGGCCCTTGGATAAGAATTCAGAAAGTTGAGTTGGCTGCATTACTGCACTGTCTGCCATCTTGAAGCTGGGATAGCCAACAGTCCCTAGACTTCCCATTGTGGGTCCCTGAAGAAAGTCCTCAGATTTGAATGTGCTCCAGTGGTTTACTCTCCCTAGAGCCAGGATTGGTGGACTGGACTATACCCTTTCTGTTCTAGTGGGAGGGGAGAGATTAAAGGAGACAAATGTCCACAGGCCCTCCCTAGGAACCTTGGTTGACTCTGTTGATGAACATCTTCCTCCTGCGCACAGGCACATACACATGTACACACCATTTTTCCTCCCTCTGCTCCAGCCTCATCCCATGCCTTTCTCTCTGTAATGATTTATACAGGTGACTAACCTAACAGATTTATTGGGTGTTCACTCTCCTAAAGATAGCAAAAGCACTTTAAGAGAGCTGTGTAGGGGTAGAATAACAAAGTATTATTGAGCATCTACTGTGAGTGAAGGCTACAGAGGTCATGCCAATGCCCTGCAGGACCTCCCAGACTTGTGAGAGAAAGGGCAGACGCACAATTGCAGTAGAGGATGCCAGGAGCTTGGTGGAAAGGACCTGAGGAGGGTAGGTGTGAGTAGATGTTGTGCGCTGGTCAAGGAAGGCTTGGGGGGAGGTGACAAATGAGCTAAGTCTTTAAAAATATTAGAGGTTCTTAAAGCAAAGGACAAAAAGGAGCCAGGACATCCTTAGAGATGGGAACAGCATATGCAAACACTTGAAGCAAGAGAACTCCACTGTTCTGAGAACAGCAGAGAAGAAGCTGCAGAGATGAGCAGGAGAGAGTTTGTAACGGGACTTTGATAGCCCCCTGAAGAGGCTGCCTTTTCCTGAGTGCTGTTGATTGACTGACTTGCAGCAGAGGGTGGCTGGCAAGTTTGGTGATAATATAGGCCTGGATAAGGGGTGGACTCCTGGTAGCAGGAGCCATATCAAAGTTCTGTGGAGCTGCTGAAAGTTTATAAACAGGGACTGACTTCATCAGAGATGGGGTGTGTGTGTGTGTGTGTGTGTGTGTACCTCTTCCCAGGGAGGCAAGGTGTGTGTGTGAGCCGGTGGCTTGAAGTCAGCCAGACCCAGGTCTAATACCCACTCGGTCATAGCCTGAATGTGTGGCTCTGGGGAAGTCCTGTCACTTCTCAGAGCTTCAGTTTCTTTATCTGTAAGTCAAAAAAGGAGCCTTGGAAATATCAATTGTGAAAGGCGTTGGTATATTTCTTGGTATATCTTAAAATGCCATTCATATGCTGCTCATTGTTCATTGGTTAATTATAAGGAGGTGAAGTTGTATGAATGAGTGAGTGAATGAGTGTTTGTGCTCATAGATGAAGGAGGTTTTGTGCAGTTTTGTGGGTGAGCCTGAGCGTCGCTGGGATCCAGGTGTAAGTGGAAACACTCTACTGAAAAGCCTGCTTCTCATTCTCCATAAAACTAAAACCACCTGCTCTCTTGAGACGATCTCGTAGACAGGCGGGGCTGACACCATGCTGCCTCAAGTTCTCTTCATTTAGCCAAAGCCTCGCGTGTGAGCAGGTATGTAGACGCTCTCCACACTTTCATCACTATAACCTCAAGATACTTTCAGAGACACAGCGCCTCTCAGGACAGGAATGACGCTTGAGGTGCCTCTGTCCGATGCCCCACTTTCCTGACCTCCTGCTTGCATATTCTGGTGAGGGAGCTTGGGTCTCACCCTAAGAGGTGGCCTCACCTCTCCCACTCTCTCTTCTACTCTCTCTATGCCCACAAGGCTCTCCCAGTATCTCTGTTTGGTTTGTGTTGAATGACGTGCTCCTTCCTTCTTCCATCGGGGCCTGTCTTCCCTTGCTGTGCCTCCTTCCTGGAACATTTATTCCTGCTCGCTTCACCCAGCTGAGCCATACTCACCTTTCATGCCCCACATATGCATCTCATGCATCCCAGAGGCCTTTCCTAACCCTTCAGCCCGACAGTCTGGCCAGCTTATCCTAACTATAAACTCTCGCAGTGCATGTAGTTGCTTATATAATCAGTTTTGTGATTTTTAAATACCTGTCAATCTCCATAGACCAGTGCTTATCAACATATGGTGAGTAAGGTCCCAGGAGATACTCGGCAACATCTGGAGACGGTTTTGGTTGTCACAAGTGGTGGGTGGTATTTCTAGTTAGAGATTTGCCATGTACCCTGTAATATACAAGATGGGCCCCCTCACAACAAAGAACTTTCTGGCCCCAAATGTCAATAATACCATAGCTGAGAAATCCAACCACACATAGATGGGCTTGACATGGATGGGGACATTGGCTAGTATATTCATGACCTCATGTCCTGCGCTGGACCACGTGTACATCGGCAAATTTGTAATTGATGCCCAATAAGTATCTGTGGACTGATAGGCACATACACCATTGCATCCACCTTGTGCACATCCATCTGTGGTCATACAGACCCCCCTCTCAATTGTCATGGCTATTCTGTGTATAGGACCCCACACTCTTAGATTTTGATTCTAATGCAAATATATACATAACACTCACACACCTCCTAGCTAATGTGTAATTTACCTCTTTCTCATCAAATGAGTCTTCTTACCAGCTTCCACCTATCCCCACACCAACCCAACACCCACATGCACACAGGTGAATACGTGCGCCTGCACAGGGAACTGGTACACTCATGCCCAACTGTGCCTTTTCTCATGAGACACGTCAGTTCTGCAGCAGAGGCTTTCTCTTTTATATCCCATAAAACAGGCTCAAAACAACAGGCCTGCACAGACACACAAGAACACACACACTAGGACGGAAGACCAGAAGGCAAGGCTGGGGTGGCAGAGGCCCAGTGCACTTAGCAAAGCCTTCCTGTGGCTCCATGCAAGCCACGGGACTGTGAAAATGTATGCCATTAAAACTAGATGTGAAACCAGACTTCAAGCAGAGGTATCAAATCCAACTCCTATAAAAACCCCCCACCTCTCTCTCTCCCCCTCTCTCTCTTTCTCACACACTCTCTCTCTTTCTCAGAACATACAGCTTTACAAATTTTCTTTTAAAAAAAAGTCAAACTTCAGAAATAATTTTAATCAACATCATGCCAGTGTGGGCTGAGGGTGAAATAGGATATTAATGCTTTTATCTCTGCTGGGTACATGACTAACTTCACCACTGATTCCATTCGAAGTCGCACCCCAGGTGTGTTCCCATAGCATTTCTGCATTAAGCAGCTGCGAGACCAGGTCTCACATCTTTTATTATCTCAGCAAAGCTGCACACTCTGAGTGGTGGGGCTGTAATGAAAAGATCCAATACCCCATTAGCACAGCTAAATATTTGACTTCTAAACTCAAGTGGAAAATGAAACTCAGAGCCCGGAGAGGAGCAGGGAAAGGGTTGCAATGTCAGGGAACCAACCACAGTTCCTTTCTTTTCCCAGCACTTCACAGTTTACCAAGCCTTGCAGATGTGGGTTTTCACTGAATTTCCACACCTGTTTAGGCATCGCCATCCCTCCCTACTTCATAGTGAGGGAACTGAGCCTTGGAGAGATGCAGTGTCTTGTCCAGACCCCGGGTGGCCCACCTCCAGGCAGTCACGGTCTCTGAATGCCGCATGAGCGTTTGATCCATGTTGGTTCCCTTTTCTCCCCCACCCTCTGGCCCGAACTTTCAGGGTCATATTGAGAATTTTCTAAACAGAAAATATGATTCCAGTTTCATATTTGGAGAAACCTACCCTCCCTTCTTCTCTTCTTGCCTCCCTTCTTCTCTGCCTCCCTTCCAACAACAACAAAAAAATGTGGACCCCCCCCAACCCTGCCCACCTACTATGTGCCAATCCTGTGTTGGATGTTCGGGATGGAGCAGTGAGTAGACCGATGCCTTTGCTATTACAGGGAGCTTCCCATCTGTGAGGGGACTTAAGGGGGTGAGTTATGGGTGTCTTCCTAAGAAAAGAACATCAAAGCTGGAACTCAACTGGCAATCAGCCATGAGGAGGGAGGGAGGGTAGATAGAGAGTTTCCTAGAAGAAACAACATGTAAATGCTCAAGAGTGTAAGGGGGCATGCTGACTTGAGTCACAGAGAGTTCATTGTGTCTGGGAGGGAAAACCAGCAATAAATTGTCCAGCAAAGTAGGCAGTGGCTGGATCTTCAAGGGGTTAATACGGGTGAGAGTTGGTGGTAGTGCTGGGAAAGGACAGGACTTTCTCAAGTTTTAGTGTATAAACAATCACCCCAAGAATGCAGATTCTTATTCACTAGGTCTGGCCTGGAGCCTGAGATTCTGCCTTTCTAACAAGCTCCCAGGCGATGCCCAAGCTATAGTCCACTGACCCCCCTGGGTAAGAAGGCCTAGATCTGTGCTACCTTGGGGACCGTAGCCACATGTGGCTGAAGAGCAATTGAAATGTGGCTGGTTCAAATGGAGATGTAACCTGAGTGGAAACTACACATCGACCCCATCTACTCTGATAGAAAAAAGAGGTAAAAGTATCATTAGTAATTTTTTTATTGTTCACATGTTGAAATGATACTTTGATATGTTGGGTTAAATAAAATATGTTATTAAGATGAAGTTCACATGTTTTTACTTTTTGAATGTGGCTACAAAATGTTAATTACATAATATTAATTACATGCTCACCTATTGTAGGTATATTGATTTAAATAAAGTGATTAAGATCAATTCTACCTGTTTCTTTCTACTTTTCTGAATGTGAGCCCTAGGACGTTTTAGGTCACATATGTGGCTCACATCCTGTTTTTACTGGACTGCACAGCTCTGGTCTTCCCCTCTGCCCTGGTTGGTTTGCTCATTGTTCTTTTAATATGCAGCGCACCTTCTGAGCCTGAGACCTGTCTCCACTGCTCCCCTTCTTAGAAGGGCCTCCTGATTATGAATATTAGCCAACTTGTTCATCAGAAAGTGTAAGTTCACTGAATTTTGATATCACCCAGGAACTGATGACCTAACCCTAATTGGTTCTGATTTAAATATTTCCCTCCAGGGAATTCTAATGTGTATTCAAGGTTCAATACACTAAAGGAATTAGATTTAATACATTCTTGTTTTATAAGTGATTAAAACAAGGCTCAGAGATAGATATTTAGTTAAGGTCACACAGCAATCCAGGTTTATTGATTCTCATCACTAATCAATCGCTCCTTTGTAGCCTGGTGTGAATGTCATTCACCCTGGCCTAGCCTGTCTCCTTCAGTGGTATTTGCATTTGAATACCTTTATCATCCTTGGAGGGAACTGTAACATAGGGGCTCCTAAAGAGGTGGAAAAATACCTCCTATGACCACCACCTCTAGCAGGCAGTGAGGGGCCAAAGCCATATGCCATGTGGATAAAATGCCCACATAGTATTCACACATACATGCACACACACAGTTGACACACACAAAGATGACTTTATGTATAACTTTATTTGTAAATTAAAACAAAAACCCCAAACCTGGGGTCCTTCATGAACATGAGGCTGCTGGTTGAAAGGCCCAATGGGCCCCGAGGACAGGCCCCGCCTAGGACTCCTGACAGGCTGCCACCTGGTTTGCCAAATCCCTGTTTTGGTTACAGCTCATCCCCAAAGCTGGTGTCTGTGGACTGAGCAAGAATTTCCCTCTGTTTCCTTCTGTGATCCCTGAGGGATCATCTTAATTACAATCTGCTAAGGAATTTCTGTGGGTCTCCAGGCGGCTGTGGTGACAGCACACCCCACAGGCCTTCACTTGAAGGCCCTCCCCTCCCCCTTCTCTGCGAGTGCATATTTTAAAGTTTGACACAATATATTTAGAGGCCTCTTCATTAATTTGAATTTTTCCTAAACACCCTTCTGGGCAGGAGTGGGGTTCGGAGAAATGTTATCTCATGACTCTTAATAAATCAGAAGGTTGAGGCTGACATCTGATGGGACATTTTGCACCTGGGCTTCATCATTCCAGTTCCATAAAATTCCAGGCTTGGGAAGGGCTTTCGATGTCATCACGTTCAATCCCCTTCTTACATGCATGGGGGTCCTTGGCCCAAAGGTGAGGTGACTTAGTCAAGGCTACAAAGGCAATGGCAGAGCAGGAAAGACAGTCCACTCGCTGGCCTCCCGCCTGCCTTCATGAGCCCTAGATGCAATGTTGTTGACATCAGACCCGAGCAAAAGTGACTTCAGCATTCTTCAACAGACCAGAGAAGCCAACAGCAGCAAAGCATGACTCTGAGGTTCAACCTGTTTAAATTCAGCACAAATTTAGAAGTGCAGTTGGAGCTGTGATTTCCATTGCTTTCCCTGCCCCCATCCATGCAGGAAGGGAATTGAATGCCATGACATTGAAAGCCCTTCCCAAGCCTGGAATTTTACGGAACTGGAATGATGAAGCCCAGGTATGAAATGTCCCATCAATATCAGCCTCAAACAACCTGCTGATTTATTAAGAGTCATTAGACAACCTTTCTCCCAACCCCTCCCCTCATGTTGCTACGTGGGCTTTTATTCTTGCAGGGCTTTTTTGCTTACTGCTCTATCTCTGTAACGCCTCTGTCTAGTAGAAACATAATGTGAGTCACATCTGCTGGCCACATTTGTAATTTTGAATTTTCTAGTAGCCACTTGAAAACAGTA
This sequence comes from Macrotus californicus, assembly GCA_007922815.1. NCBI lineage: Eukaryota > Metazoa > Chordata > Mammalia > Chiroptera > Phyllostomidae > Macrotus > Macrotus californicus. The sequence continues at coordinate 24,415 of VMDR010009267.1, forward strand.
AAACGAAATAGGTGACTATGATTTTAATACTATATTTTATGTCAATGAATATATCCAAAATGTTATTTGAACATACAGTCAATAGAAAATAGTATTAATGAGAGACTTTACTTTTTTCTTTTAAAAATATTTTATTTATTTATTTTTAGAGAGAGGAGAAGGAAGGAAGAAAGAGAGAGAGGGAAACAGTGATGTGTGAAAGAAATATTGATCGGTTGGTTGCCCCTCGCATGCCCTCAACCAGAGACCTGGCTCACAACCCAGGCATGTGCCCTGACTGGGAATTGAACTGGTGACCCTTTGGTTCACAGGCTGGCGCTCAATCCACTGAGCCACACCAGCCAGGGCACTTTGCTTTTTTTATATGAAGTTTTTGAAATCCAGTATGTATTTTGTATTTACTGCACAATTATTTATAGGGTGGCTTCATTTCGGTTCACCAAAGCCACGTGCATCTAGTGGCTACCATATGGGACAGTTCAACTTCAGCGCTTAGAAAAGCGCCCGACACATAGTAGAAACTCAAAAAAGTATTTATGAATGAATAAATAGATTGGAAAAGCCCATCTCCTAGATTAGCTAATGCAACTAGTATCAGAGAAGGGAAATCAAGGCCAGAGAGTGGCAGTGACTTTCTCTGCAGTAGTTCAATTAGCTGCCTTCCTCCAGGACTAGGAAGTAAGTGCAGAGCCCAGAGAGGGAGCAGGCCCAGCCTCTCCTTGACCATGCTTCCCCAATGCTCAGCATAACCCCTGACATATACCAGGTGTCCAGGAAATGTGTGTTGCAGGAAATGTCACCTCACTAATTGGTAAGAGAGCAGAGTAGAGAACCTGGGGCTCCTGCCTCCTCCCTGGGGCTCTCTTCTCTGTACCCTGCTGTCATGAAAATTGATTTATATTCAGGACCTGGGAGAGTGCATAACAATCGCATCAAGGACATGCTAGTGGGGTGCGGATGCTGAGGCTGTGATTACTGTTTAAATTTCTTTGTGAATAGGTGTCCAGTGGACACAGTTGGAACTCATTGTGTCAGGATCTGAATTTGCCTGCAGTAGAGATGCTGGATGCCATTTATAGAGCAGAAGACAGGTGCCTGCTACCCTGTTTCTTTTAAACAAACATATGCTTTGGGATGTGCCTGGAGCTCACTGGACTCCATACCTTCACTCTTGATCCACAGGGTGTCAGAGCTAGAGAAGCATACCTCTGAGACTCCGTTTCCCTTAGACATCAGGTATCTCCGTTCTCCCCACCCCTTAGGGCCCAGCTGAGGGCGATGCTGGTGACCCCTTCCCAGGCCGCCCAGTGCAGCCAGGAGCGCTCTCTTCCTCCTCTGCTGGGACAGAGCCGCATTCCCATCTCTCCACCTGCTCTTAGTGCTCTCCACCTTGTCTCACAGCAAGACTGCTCTCCACAGGAGAAGTTGTCTCTCGGAATCAAACACCACATAACCATAATCTGAATTCAAAGGGACCTTGCGAGCCTTCAGCGTCCCAAACTTCAGGTGTTTGCACATTGCCTCAAGTTCTTTGTCACTGCTGTTGTTGCACTCACCGTGATTCATTTTCTTTAAATCTTTCTGCTTGCTGAAGTTAAATGAGTTTTTAAAAGAAAAGTAATATCTTTGAAAAAAGTATGGCGTGCATATTACATATGTTCTCCATATAAAAAATAAATATATAGCTATTTTGCTATCATCAAAATAGAATGAATGTTCATAGGTAGCTCTGCGTCTCTGTGCGTCTCCTAAAACCCGCTGTGCCTCTACCACTGACCCCAGTCTCACTTTTAAAACATTTTTTTTCTAGGGCCCCGCCCTCATTAGACAGTGAGAAAACTGAGTGTCAGCTAGGGGCAGGCTCTGTCCGCAGGCAGGTCTTCCAGGATGCTGATGGCAAAGCTGGCTTGGAACTCAGACCTGCTGGCTCTGGACCAGACGTCTATCAGCATATTTTTCGTCAGCTGCGCAGCCATCACCGAACGCCATACCTCTGGTGCTTTAAGAAAACAAGGCCTTTCAAATCATAGGTTCAGATCCCAGCTGTACATTTGCAGGTGCCTGAGTTTCCACCAAGCGCTTAACCCTTCCCCGCTCTCCTCCCTCCAGGAAATGGAGACGCTGCACCTCTTGGAGTTGAGGAAACACTTCTCTTTTGACTCCAGATCCTGCTTCACACACCAGCTGGGCACCGTCCAGTGCAAATAAAAGCATGACTTCCAGGCCCTTTTATATTTTATGGTGGCCGTGTTAAAAAAGGAACAGGCAAAATATATTTTATTTAACCCATTATATTCAAAATAGTCTCATTTCAACATGTAACCAATACAAAACTCTTAATAAAATAATTTCCCTTTTTCACATTAAGTTTTCTAAATCCAGTGTGTATTTTATACTTAACGCATATCTCAATACAAAGTGTAAATTCTCATAAAAAACTTGACCCAGCTCACTTACATTTCCACTTAGAAGCTGATACTCAAAAATTGATACTATATAAATCTTATGAAATCTATGAAATCTATGGTTTAGATGAAACTCAGGTTTATGTGAAATCTATCTCATAAGATTTATATAATTGAAAAAGTTGTTTCATAAACCTGAGTTTTCCAAACATATTGAAAATTGTTT